>LD345746.1:33350-64226 GCA_001465055.1 Ptychodera flava
AATACGAATATGAGAACTTCACGACAATTTGAACAAATTTAAAAAGGTCAAACCTAGGATCATGCACATCAATTTCAAGGCCATGGAATGAGCAATATCACAGAAGATTTTTTGACCAAAAAATGGCAAAAATTGCCCTTACAAAATCTACTATCAAAATTTCATCACGATTTGAGACTAACTAAAGTCACCATACAGAAACTGCATACCAAGTTTCAACAAAATCTAGCCTGGGGTTACAGAATTTTTGCTATTTGCAGGATTTTTCCTTTTTCACCTCATTTGCATATTTTTGATACTGTCATGTTCATTTGAACGAATTCACATCTCCATCGCCGGGTGCACCTGTACACCAAATGCTAAGATTGTACATGTAGGTGCTGCAGTTTTGGAGTTTTTGATGTGGATGGACTTAAATTCGCACATACTAGCATACATATATACATACGTACAGACGCCACCTACAAAACATAAGCTCTCTTTGGTATATATCTGCACACCAAATGTGAGCTAAAAAAAGAGAAAGTGATTCACTTAATGGCAGATATATTTTGTTGTTAATGTGGTTACCTTGTTCCTGTGTAAATGAAATGGCCGATTGGATCTCTTTTTCTGTGTCATTGATCTGAATTCCTTCTTCTCCTGTAAACACAACAGAAAAGCGTTAACAATTATACATTTAATTGTTTGCCCTTGCTAAAATATGTTCACACAGATAAGTGACAGGGTTGTGTTGCATGCTTACCCGACAAAATCATGTCCTTGTAATAACCAGTAAATTCCTGTATTATTCCACACTCAGCCTGTAGTTTTAACTTTCTAGTGGGCTATACATTCCTTGAACTGTTTTGATAGCTCAATCAAAATGTCAAACGAAAAATTCCGACACATGCCTACTGTGAGAGGCAGCGAAACATTCTGACACATGGCTACTGTGAGAGGCAGCGATTGGTGGTATCGTCGTAATTTCATATGTAGAAGGGGGCCCATACTTGCTTATGCAGATATTTTTTTCAGGGGCCTCAGCTAATTTCTGTCTTTCAGAAGTGGCATATCCTCTTTTCTCTACCATTGATCTTCTGTACCTTCAACAAACTGTGAATGTTAAAATGATGTGATACCTTTCTGGGTATTCCGCATTCAACCTGGACCAGAGGAAATTGATTTTGTGAACTCGAAGGCGGCACTATACTAAGTGGGATATCAATAAGCACAAGCTTTCTCCACCACTGCACTCAATATTATGCCTAAATTGTGTACAGTAGTTGAAATTCAGGAGATTATTTCAAACAAAAACAGGCCTCATTTAAGTGTAGCTAATTTGTTCTGATTTTAGTGTGTGGGGTTGTGGTACTCATTCTGGCAATGAACTGTTATTGACACATTTATCTTGAATCACATTGCATTTAGGCCAAAGTAATTAAACTTTGTTTTGCGTCCACTCAAAATGGGAAAAGGTACGTGTCTAAGCGGCTGAAAAACACACACAAGAAAATTAACAGTGTAATTTGCAGCAAATAAAAATTGTGACAAAATTTTTAGTCCAGAAAAGCTAAGAGGGTAAGTCCTAAACTTTCCTATTCAAATACACTGTGTGTTTTCATGAAAACCTTAAAAACCTAAGCGAGTGGGGACGCAAAACAAAGAATTAATGACTTTGGCCTTATCAAACTTACCAATGTTTTGTTCAGCTGCATGGAAAACTGTTTCTTCATTAGTTTGCTCCCCTTAATGAAATAGGGAGGGAGATGACATAATAAATATGAGTCAATGATGTGATGGCTGTATTCTACTTTATATATAATACTTTGCTGTAACAAACTTTTTTGAACGTGCATTAGCCAGGGCCAGTGTTCCCTCTGAGGTTTCAAGAGGGTGCGCAACTTGAGATACGTCGGATTATTGTCTCACAGCTGGGTCCGTTCATGTATATGCTAATTTACTGAGGTACGTCACAACGTACAATGAACGTTGGTGGCAACTGCGCCACCAACGGGCGCTAAACCCGAAACACGGAAGTAAAATCTACGCCGAGATCGCACATTTCGCCCCGAGTTATCGTTTCCAAAACTACCGATCGAAATGACTGAGACTAAAGTTGCGCAAAACATGAAATTTCACTGCGAGAGCAGTCGGAGACACTGCGCAATTGGCGCGCAAATAAGCCCTAGCGGGAACACTGGCCAGGGCATGTCTTTTGAACATGGCAGGAGAGCTACAATTCACTCCACTGAAATCATCTATGCGAATGATTCAACAGCTCCCTTGAAAAGAGCAAGGCAAGTGAAAAACGATCAAACTTTTGATTAACATGATATGTTTGGGATTCCGACGAGACATTTCCTTATTATATTTTCAGAATTAATGTCTGAACAAAGACAAGTGGATAAAAGTTTGATATAAAAAAGAAAACATAAACCCGTAAGAGTTTTACATGCTCAACAAATCATTTATGCCAAACAAAACGGCAATATTTCATGGTACTCTTAAACTACATGTATACACCCACAAATAATACATTGTTATTATTTGCTGGTGTAAAGATTGATTAGGGTCTACACAAACGGAAAATTCACGTCGCTCTCGCACCTGGTTTGTTTATGTGAGTGGTAGGCGAGCGGAGTGATTGCTTTCCTCAAAACATAAGGTCTGGTGATATCTGTCTGTGGGGGACTGAAGTTGGTAGTTCACATTTTTAAAAGAGATTTAAGCACACTCTGCCTGTGCAGTAATAATAACAACATAACTGTAATGACAAAAAAGGGAAATTGTAAAGGGGTAATTACCTGCCACGTCATCACTTGAATTTGTGAGAGCTCTTTGTCTCTTGAGTTCTGAGAATACAGAATTACAAATAACAGCTATACTTGTAATTGTTGCATTGATTCACATTGACACTTCATTTAGATATTTCTAATATTCTTCAAAGATATTCCTCACACGGGAGTGTCTCTACAGAGTGTCTCTACAGACACTCTCTCTCTCTCTGATTGCATTACATAATCAAACATTTAGCAGTTTCTGTAGCACTTCTTTCTATTTCAAAATATTCAAAAGCCATTTATCCGAGTGCATATGAAAGTGCTTAATTACACAAAATATCTATAAATGTCAATACAAGTTTGCTTAATGGTCAATTAGTGTATTCTGTTTGAAACTACTTCTATCATGTGTCATACAAAATACATTCAAGTCTTACAGTATTGAGACCCAGCAAAAAATCCCTCATTACAGATTTCAATAGAAATTAAACTGTATACGTACACACCTTTCAACCATCAGTTCTATTTTACATATATACGTACATACATACATATGTTCGTAAGTACGTACTGAATGTATGCATGTGTAGATACTTAAAATTCATCCATACATACATTTACATACATACAGTACATACATACATACACATGTTCAAGTATGTGTACATACATACATATGTACATGTACATATACTGGTACTTCCAAACACACATACATACATACATAAATACATCCATTCATACATAGATACATACAATATTACAAACAGCCTCGCCTCCCTGCAGCTATGTTTCTATGTGAACAATAAGACACACATTTCAGATCTAATCTTACATACAGTAGCATATATGTTGGTGGACTCTTACCTTTAATAGCTTTGATCAGTTCATCACCAGTAATCTCTTCATCTATTGTACGGCCATGCTTCACTCTTATTGCCCTTAATGGAACGTTGACCAGTGACTGACAGGTGAGGTTCAAGTTGTTTGTGGCATCGACTGTCAAAATACCTGTGTCTGCCTTGTTTAAAATAAAAAGAACTGCTGTTATGACAGGGTGAAACCATTATTCAGTGTGTTTTGAGGTTTGACTAGTTTGAGAAGTTTACTGCTTACAAGTGTAGTTTCATTTTGAGAGTCTTTTTTCTGTCGATTGCCTGAATATACATGTATATGTATTAAAATGCTGCACTGGCAAAATAATAATGATAAATTGGCTTTGTGTATCTCTCTGGTCATCAATATGTAAGATTTTAGTCAATGGAGCTCAAACAGACACAGACTGGCAGGTCTTTATCTATGAAGATGTACAATCAGTGGATGTTTGACCCTTCAAGAGTTATGTAGTGTAGTAAAGGATGATGCCCTTAGGTTGGCATATATATATATATATATATATATATATATATATATATATATATATATATATAAATATATATATAAATTGCATAAACTAATTATATGTTGCACAAACTAATGGGAAAAGTTATACGGTATGTATATAAACGTTTTAATAATTTGCAGTGTAGAGTGTAGATACAATCAGATGTAGTGTGCTTTTATCATTAGTTTTTGCATATACCGTATGTATATAAATATTTATGTGTGTGTGTGTGTGTGTGTGTGTGTGTGTGTGTAGAAAGAGAGAGAGAGATATTGCTCACACATTTAATTCAGATCATCTCATGAAAAACTCTGTTTATATTGAGCACCAAGCTCCATAACAATTTTAAAACAGAAAGACTGTCATTTCTACTGGTGGACAAATTATTGTGCTTCAAGTAATGCTGTGAATATTTCTGAGCGTGCGTACCCTAGTCCTTGCTTAAATGCCTTTCACTCCTATCAAGTGAAAACAAGATACTCACGGTTATGCATTCACTAAAACTTTACTGTAAATGACAGGGCATTGAAAATACTAAATTCTTTACAAAACAGGTATGAATATAAGCAACACAGCAACAGAGTTGAGTAACTCCTTCAGTTTTAGTTGGACGGAAGGTAGCATGAGGAAGTATGGGAAAGCAACAAATTTTAAAGCACGCAAACTTTACGAAATCTTCAAGTCTTCTATCAGTGATATTTTCTTTGCTGTTATTATTATCCGTGAAATCTTCTATGCTATAAAGCTATTTTGATTATATGAGCTTCCATTAAAATATGTCGTATTTAAAGTGACATACTGTAAATATCAAAACAGTCAGAAATCTTCAAATGATGTTTATACTCACTGTGTCCTTCAGTTTTGAATATCGTGCCCTCTCACGCAATTCTGGGAATGTAATTTCGCCTTCGCCCAGCTCCCGAATCAGCTGAAATTTAGTTGCTTGGTCAACTCCATTCAGGACGTCAAATCTTCTGGCTTTAAATGTTGGGTTCTGCACGTAAAATTTGTACAATAAATCCCATTGTTCCTTGTCAAACTTGGCAATTTTCTTAATTGTTGACATTCCGTCGTGCTGCGATTTCTGAAGAAGATACAAAATGTTATCATCATTGTGCAAAAAACACATTTAGAGAGATTTGGCTGGAATGTAGTGGTGCAATAACTTAAAGTATATTCTGAATATCCCTCTGGTACAAATATCCGGACTCTCAATTTTTTCAATACCGTTCTGGCATTGTGGAGACTTTTTTATTTAAAAGCTCTTGGAGTAAGAACAATTTTCATCGTTGTAGTTTTTCGAAAATCAAAAACGTTATTTTTCCCTATGACGGTAACACAGGGACACAAGGCAGCTAATTTGAATTTCAAATATTACTGAATGTTAGGTAAATTTTCTTTAATACCAAACTTTCTATGGTAACCCAAAATTTTTATTGTTTTGGTAAGAAAATGGTTGAAAGGTTCCTTGAGGAAAGTTTGATCTAAAGTTTAAGTCTTTCAGTCTCAAGGCATACTACCTAAAGGTAATATAGTATTATAAAATTTAAGCAATCAGAACCTGTGCACATAGTAGAGTTTCAGACCATGCCTTGATCAAACTTAACTCCCCCTTATCGGTATGCTTTTCCCCTCATACAAGGAGGTATTAGCTATCCACATTATTGTTTGTAAGTACTGAAAGTGGCACTTCATATTTTATGCCTATCAATGCCAAAGGTGGTAATAATGGCAGTGTCTGCTGCAAGGTGCTAGTCTGATGTCTAGCCCTGTTATTTGGCCCACAACAAATTACAGCTGTAATTCTCTAAAAGGCAAGATCAACAGACTTGTCAATTGTTGTCCACTGTTCTTCTTATTGTCCATTGTTATTCTAGAATCCTGGAACACTACGTTCACCCAATTTACTTTTTGTATAGAAATATTACAGGGAAACTGTAAAAAAGTTAATCAATGTAAGATTGTTAATCCCCAAACTTGAATTAAGCCCCTCATATTGTTGCAGCTAATTTCAACATTGGGAATTTGCTTCCAAGTGTCTACTTGAATAATAAAATGCTTCACTTTTTGACTTCATATTCCCTCTTTTGTCCAACGAAACAAGGTCTCATGTATTTTTTGATGATGAAGTCCTACCGTTGTTAAGTTGAAGGTTCTGTGCACTCTATCTGTCCATATTTTGTTGGGTGCTGGAGTTGGCTGGTCTTCTGAAACACCATTCATTGCATACAACAATTTCCGACAAAAGCAAATTTTTTCTAAATCCGTTGGGCCTTGCGTTTTTGGACTTAAAGGCTCGGTGATTCCGATAGTTAGGCACTCCACATCTGTGAGTCCTGCGTATAAGTGTACTTTCAGTGTTTCAAACCTTTTATCGCCTGTCTCTCTGTAGATTTCTCTGTATGCTCCCAATGTGTCGTTCCCGTCGATTATATAAATTTTGTATTTTGGCAATCTTTTGGCACTATACTGTCGGCTGTCTTTACACTGATTAGTATCTATTACTCCTGACAACGGGCTTTGTTGCCAAAGCTCAAAATTATCAACAATGTCAAGCTTGAGCATTTTCATGAACTGTTCATCTATTCGTCTTGCCATTATATTCTCCGGTGGATGGAATAATTGCGATTGATGAATTTTCAGTAAACCGATATAGTTCGCCGGAAAAACAGAGGGTGACGGCCATTTCATTTGGTTGGTGGTGCTGTCCTCTGTAGCAGCAGATGTAGATGAACTAGGAGTTTCGTGACCGGATGACGAGTGTAAGTTTGGCTGAAACGAGTGACCGCCATTCTCATTGCTGACATCAGATTCACTATCTGTGCTGAATAAAGACAGATAGGCATCTGTATCATTATCTGTTATTTCTTCCCTACTGTCGCTGTAATCCAAGTTGTGAGCATTGCTTTTTCTATGTTGCTTGTAAAAATCGACGACTTCCTTGTTGCTCTTGAATGTTTTGTTTGGTGCAGATTTTTTGGGCAAAAATGTTGTCGCTGGTAATTTGTATGGCTTTAACTTGCCAACTACCTCCACCTGAAAGTAAGAATTCGACATTCATGATTTTACATAATTGTCCGACTTAACTGTGCAAGCTTTTGTTGAGATATAAAAACTAAATGATTATATTATCCTTGGTTATTTTGTCGGTGGCTTTAAAAAACTTTTTCCATGGATCAATGACTGTGTGCTTTTCTCCTGGTCTTGCTTTATAGATCTCATTTGCTTTGCTGACACAATTTAAACTATCAGGATGAAGTGCGCCATTAGGGGAAGGGAGAGACATGTCAATGAGCAAAGCGATGTTGTCGCTTCGCAACTCAATGCTAAGTCACACTCCCCATCGCATGCGGCACACTTTACTATGATTATTACGCCATTGTGAAGTGACTGAGGTCTGGAAGGTGAGACTGTTATTCTCTTTGAACCATGCTGAAATGTCCAGTAGTCTGCTTACTTCCAGGTACATGCCATGACGATGGGTGAGGTTGACAAATGAAGACTAGTTCTGACGTCACTTTAAATTTCAACGATAACAAAAGTGACTGTCAGTAATGTAAGAAGTAATTTAAAAGTGACTTGTGAATTGACCCTTTTCATAAGTATAGCGCCCTCCTGTGGTCACCGTGAATTTGAAGTCAAAGCGAGGCCACTGGGGAAAAGCCTGGGCAGGGGCTAGAGGGTTTTCCCCAGTGGCCTCGCTTTGACTTCAAATTCATGGTGGCCACAGGAGGGCGCTAGACTTATGAAAAGGGTCCATGTCTTGCTATCACAGATGCAGAACATATTGGTTTTGATTCTTCGATATCCAAGTATTTTACTGGTTGTTCAGGAAAGAAATTTAAAGTATGTAGCCTCTTTTCAAAACCACAGCTGTGGAGCATATTTGTTTATCATATAATTTTTCTAGTACTACCCAGTCAGTCTGCTTTCCAAAATGTTGTATTATACTCTTATCATTTGTATTCCAGAGAAGAGGTAGTATGTATAAACCTTGTTATCTTGAGACTTTCACACATTTTTTACACAGTTGATCTCTACTCCATAGAAAAAGTGTTGACACGCCAGTTTTCACCTTTTGCCTGCTCACACGGAACAACTCTACTTTTTTGGCCTAATTCATCCAGAGGAGGGACTGGACTGATTCAATCTGACTTGCTCATAATCCTCCCTGGCTACTTACAACTACTGAGCCGAGTGAAGCAGGGCTACACTGACTAATACATAGATCATAGAAAATCATATTTCTAGGATCTATGCTCTAGCTGACTGTGCATACATGTAGATATGTATGTAGATGAATGTGTTATATAAATGTATGTATATACTATATGTATGTGGATATATGTATGTATGTAAGTACATATGTACGTGAGTTAAAATCATCATGGCTATGCTCATGCATACATGTGCATCCTGCGTGTTAGATTTACAGATATGCATGCATATTCTAGTGTTTCATCTAGACAGGGGGTTGGGGATTCCCCCTCTGTTGATATGATGGCACCCCCAGTAATTTGCCGAGGGGGAGCCAGCCCCCCCCCCCCCTAATGAAATGGTGCCAGTCACACTTTATAACGTACAAGTGGAACATATGAACTGGTGCAATCCCCCTGAATTTTCTGGTAAAATTTCCTGTTGATGCCATCCTCGATGAAACACTGATACTAAACCCATCTTATTTCACTGCGCACCTGTAAAAACGTGTTTTAAATGTATAAACTCATTATTTTGCAATTGGTGCCTCACACATCCAAGGGCTTGAGAGAGTCTAGGGTTCATCGAGAGTGGGAAAGAGACAAGGGACAAAGCGAAATGACATATAGAGGGTTATTCAATTAGGTAAGGAATCTTTCTGTCAGACTCATCGGTATCACATTGGGATAACGGAATTCTCTACTCTTAGCTACCCTCAGAGACAGAAAGATCTGTTTGGAGGATTATTTAATACTTGGCAAGAAAAAAGTTAGACAGCGTAGACGACACTTACTTCAATACACATTAAACAACCAGACTGTGCACAGGTAACCACAGACTTAACTGAGCCAACGACTGAAAAAACAAACACAAAAAATAGTACGTTAAAATCGTAGGAACTTCTGGAAGCTTTACAACATGTTAATAATACCGGTAAAACGTTTGAACAAATCCCTGTGAAATTATAGTTAATGTTCCCTCATAACAGAAAATAAGCGGCTCACTTGTCTCCAGCGATTGATAATGTCATCTACCGGTATGCTTCAGATCGTGCAAAATTATGTCTGACCATTCATGTTTTTGCTTTGAATGCTGTATTCAATTTTTGTGTGTCTGCCTATTAACTTGCCATTTTTATCATCAGCACGCAAAGAAGAAACGTGTGTGTGTTATTTAATTTTGTCATATGGTATCCATGCAGACAAAAAATTACAAATTCATGACATCCCCTTGTTCTAAGTAAAAGTTTGGCATATATGGCATTGATCTATAGGGGACAAACAACACCAATTTCATTGATTGTTGTTTCATGGCCACTAGTCCAAAAAATTACAATTTATTAGAAGTCCCTCACGAGGACCCTATGTACAAGTTTTCGATCACCACTGCCCTCTTGGCTTTGCATATCATGATCAAGTCGTCCTCAGCGGCTTGAGTCATGTGATAGATCATGGCTGCATGCAGATTCATTGTGCTTAGCCTAGTATTCAATGCAAACGATCAGTTCGTATTAGTACTACACAATGCGTGTACGCGCTATAGTATAGAGTACAAAGGAAATGACATGTTTGTTACTATGACGACTTTATCCTACCTTTATCACGAGTCTCTGTTTTAATCACAAGTTCTTCTGTTTTGGCGCGAAATGCAAATGACCATCTCCTTGACTTCGCCACGCCCTCTTTCTTTCCCCCAGAATGAAATTTCTTGCCAAGAACACACATACGTTCTACAAACATAATATGATGTATGTGATTGAGGTGACAATTACATAATACATGTACTTCTACACTGTTCATGTTACAAGCATATCCCGGCTGAAATATAAAAGACGGAGTTGTCGGCGGGCATCTTTGGAAGTTGACAATACATGTAATTAGAGCCAAATGTTGCTTCTACAGTACAGGGACTGTCATTTACTTCTTCATGCAACATCAAATAGAGTTTAGTCAGAATAAGTAGACAACCGAAAATAATCTAAAGTGTACTTGCCAAGTTGTGGGTGCCCAGCCATACCGATTTCTCAAATCGTAAGACTCCCAGACCTAATCTTGGTACTACGCACACAATACTCTTCGTCCAGCCAGTGATGCATGCGGGGAAGACAGCAGATCTTGGTTTAACACATCAAGAGGAGTGAATGAACTCTCACGGCTCCTTGCTTGATGACATGTAGCTCGCTGTGGCCTTCTTCTGCCCTGATTTTGAGTTAGCCAGATCGTTGAGGGCACATCAAAGAAGTTAAGTAACACATGTACGTGTTATAGAGTAAAACACAGTCCTTCAATCCTGCACTGCAAGGGAGAGAATGAAGCTTGGGATGCACTGAGACTCGACACGATGCGTTTTCAAAACACAGAGCGATCACGTGACTTGCTACAAGTAGCCAGGCCATAACCAGTGTTTTTATGATTCCATGAGCATTTCTCTTTTTGCCGACTCCAACAGAAACGAAGAAGACACGTGAAGATTTAATTTTTGTGAAGGAAAAAAATGGATACCAGTGAAATCATTTTACTAAGAATCATCCTACCACCGACCTAGTTTTGAAGTTTGTTAGCAAAAAGTAGCTTGTTCGTTAGACCGTGGCCCAGTCTCGTGACTTTTCTCTCGGGCGTACGCAGCAATTCCTGGCTGAAAGCCACCGTTTTCACCAAAATCTACGCGACAGATTGACAGTTTATTGTTTCAATTTAGCGATCCCGTCACTACTAACGCGCGACAGTCCGCTGAAATTTATTACTTCAGTTTGCTCTGTTTTGATACTATTTGAATTTAGGCCAAGGAAAATAAAAAGTTTGTTTTTCATCCTCGCGCGCGTCAATCTAGGCCCGCCACGTCAACCTTTTTTTCTGCTTATGAGGAAATAAAATAAATAACTAAATACAAAAATGCGCCACGATAGTGGATAACACAGTGCTGTAACAGAACTGTAAAGAAAATAACTGACACTAGCATTCCACAGACCTGTACTGTTATATTAAGCTGTCTAAACTCTGCATTGCTGCACTAAAATTCAAACCGCAGAACTGTTGCTACACAAAAATACTAAAGCAACACTGCTGTGCATTTATCTCTGCGCCCATTCCTATGTTGTTTTTAATTTTTTTTTCGCGTTCTTGTTGGTTGCAGAATAAAAAAAAATTAAGAGGAAAAAAAACGCGTCAAATAATTTTTGCAGTATGTGTAGGATGAGAAACAAACTTTTTATTTTTCTTGGTCTTATATAGCCGGGGACTTTTTGCAGGTATACTTACATTCCGGAGTGCCGTATATCCCTACACAAATATGAAAGACAGTATTGTCTTTATGATTTTTTAATTTATTGAGATTTACATCTAGTCCGCAAGTAGATATGCTACTAGCGCAGAAAGGAGACTTGACAACCATATCATTGATCGTATATCTTCGTACCTTCATGGTCTTAATTTACTGCAACAATGATGTGAAGTTATTCTCGTATTCGTTCTCGTATCCGTACTCGTTGATGAAGATTTATAATAATACAGAAGTTTCGCTTTTGTCACAATGGTAATAATGCTTGTTAGATCGTTGGCGGCGCTGTTAATATTGTTTTAGATTTCTTTTGGGGGGGGGGGGCTGATACTGTAAAAGGAAATAATAATTTAATTATTGAACTTTCAAAGTGTCAAGAAATAGAGTACTGTGGTGTCGCTGTCATTTCCCGCTAGACACATCTCGGCCTGAGGATGTCAAGTACGACAAAGGCAAGTGGGATAGAGAGTAATAGCTCTCCCAGAAAACTATTCCTTGTCACCGAGGAAAAGAAAGACACGGAAAACCTACTATCACAGATATAGAAGTGAATAGGGTTAGAAGTAATATTTAAACTATCGTCTACTGGATCCACTTTTCTTCAGGCTTGCCTTATTTCTTCATTTAATTTCCTAACTGTATAATTAGCAGAAGTAAAATTATTCACAGCGACTAGAAGAGTATCCGCTGTCTCTTTTCCTTCTTTTCCTTATTATATAGGCTTCAGTAGTTATGGCTTCAAAAATTGATGAACAATTATAATAATACAGAAATTTTGCTTTTGTCACAATGGCAATAATGCCGTTAGATCGTTGGTGGCGCTGCATGAACTCAAATCAAGAGTAAATGCACAACATTTCATATCGTTTTCACATGATGTAAGCTTAATGGATCAGGAACACTTCCCTTTCAACGTGCGTTCTACCTTAGCTTTCAGAATTATGCTTGCCTACAATTCACCAAACATAATAGCGTATTTCCATAAATTTAAACGTAAATCGAGACAGGCGATCCACTTGCTCTGAAGTAAATATTTCGTCTGTCCCAGAGGCTGTCTTTCGCCCAATTTAAGCGATTATTGCTTCGACAAAGTTTGTGTGTGATGTGTGATAGTAGTGTGCAAATGTGCGTGCTTCACGAACTCTAAGCCTTACAGCGTGTGGAAAAAAATGGTAACAACCTTCAATAACGATAACCTCGGTTATAGAACTAATCGTTTTTGAGCTTGGGGATTTGGCAGAGCGGTTTTGTCTGTGCCGTATACCTTCGGCTCGAAACCCGATTGAAAACGCCGTATACTTAAAAGAATCCTAAGTTAGGTTTACATTACTAGATACGCAGAGAAGTCTCCGAATATTAAAGTAACAAACATATTTAATCGATATAGTTAGAATATTCAAGCAAAATGCTG
This sequence comes from Ptychodera flava, assembly GCA_001465055.1. Taxonomy (NCBI): domain Eukaryota; kingdom Metazoa; phylum Hemichordata; class Enteropneusta; family Ptychoderidae; genus Ptychodera; species Ptychodera flava. The sequence goes on from LD345746.1 coordinate 46,381, forward strand.
TGTCAATACATAATACATATATAGGAATTATTTCATATCCAATCTTCTTAAATACACTGAGACAATGTGGTGCGTCGGAAAAGACCCGTCGACAACGCAACAATCTGACGAGGACGGATTGGACACAAAAAGTTAATAGACCTATCATACATGTACAGTAATTGGCAGAGTAAGCCCCTTGTAACGTTTAGCGTAACCAGAGATTTGACAATTGTGCAGGGAAATCTCCGAGTTTCTTTTCTCAATACTTTTCCATATTCGGATGATGTTATTGTGACGATTGATGGAGTAGACAAACTAATTACAACAATTCTAGAATAATCACTATGACTTAATTTCTACAAATAGAATATAACTTGGGTGACAGGGCAAATTAGAGTTGTCACCTGGAGAACGCTTTGGCTCTTCGACAGTACACAAAAACCGAAGTTGATATGAAGTGTGGATTTAATGCAAAAAGTCGCATCGCCCTCTTCGGTAGGAAGAGAAAATTTGACGGAGGAGAAAGTTCACTTTCCCCCATCCATTATATACATGTACGTTGAAAGGCCTTTCCAATATTTTTGAAAAATTATCATTACTAGCCATTTGAGGATTTATCAAATTTAACTAAAATGTCTTTCCTTTCAAAATTTTAGTTACCATAAGAAACGAGATAGTGTAAACAAGAAGCTAGATAGTATGTATCCAGCTGAAAGAAATAGTGCGAAAAATACCGTAAGTGGCGTCCTTACTATGATTTATATATGTATACGCCGGGTTTGCTGTCATTTTATTACTTATTCATACTTGAATTTATCTCAGCCTCTCCATGATTGTTGTTGTAAAACACAGTGACGATTACTAACTGGCAATCAATTACATTTGCCCTGCTTCAGTGCTAATAAGATATCTGGCGCATGCCTTGACAATTGATTGTTCCATAAGCCGCTTGAAGACTGTTAGTTTACATCTGCAAGTATTTGCAAGTGAATCATTAAACTTTAGTTATTCACAAGACTTCCATTTTAAAGAAAAGATATCTATCTGTATCTAACTTTGCTGAAATATATTTTTTAAACATGTCGGAAAATTTTCTTTTCTAAAACTCTGAAGGAGTCAGTGACAGTACACAAAACCCGAAGTTGATATGAACTTTCTCCTCCGTACACATGATATTAAGCGTGACTGAAAAAAATCATGGTGAGTATATCCCATAAGATGCAAATGCTGAAGTTTTGGAAAGACGTCCGCACATCTTTTCAGTTCATGAATCAAGTGTCTATATGATATGTAAGCAAATGTATGGTTGATAGTATTCAAGCTTCAGTTGAACCGTCAAGATCCTCCATTTCTATGCTTTCACCAGTTGAAGGTTGGTGTCTTTGCTGCAAATGAAAGACGACAATTAGAATCTGATGAAGTCAGGCCTATTGCTGTAGCAATCAAATAACCTTCCTCTGTCAAATCACACTCTTGCATACACTTAAATTTCTTGCACTGTCTTAAAGCTCATGGTTCCAAAGCTTGACATTCCCCTTCATCAAGTTGTGGTGCACATGGATTGTGTTACGTGTAGGAAAGGGTAGAAAAGTTCCCGCTTTACCTGGCTCGTAGCTTCACTACCATGATAATCTTCTGTAAATGCTTCTGTCTTCGGCCTTGGACGTCTTTTTTGCCTAAAGAAATTTACACCTTGCAAAGTTTAACACGTACGTTTATGACGAACACAGTTATGCCATGTTTGTGACACAGTAAAAGAATGATTTGCTGTGTTGTGTATATAAAAATAGGAAAGTCGTATACCAACCAGTAATTAGTTCCCGCATAATGCAATTCAAAAGAATAGTTCAACTGAAATCCAACTAATTGTCGATGTTCAAATATAATTATTATAAACCCTTATTAGCTTACCTTTTCTTTCCATCCAAGCTACCATCGTCGTCACCTTCGTGATATGACTTCGGTTTATCTGTTGGACCTTTCAAGAACAATCGCCCAAAAGTTAATATCTGGACTGAGGCACGAAGAAGGTTAGCGTCGAACTGTTTTGTGCGTTCTGCTGATTTTAATATTATAACTTCACTACAGCTTGTCATCTACCTCAAGCTTCACACCATTTGTATCTTTATTTACATTTTTCTATCAAATCTGCTTTCAGGTTATTGTTAGGAACAAAAATAATTATTTTTCCATGAAGAAAATTCAGAATCTAAAGGTTACGATGTTATAAATCAACATACCTTTCGGTTTCTTGGCAGTCTTAGTAAGAATACTAAGGATGTTTTTTATGTCTGCAGTAGATTCTGTCAGCTGTGCTTTCAACTGACCCAGTTCCTTATTAATACGATCGATTTCTTGTTCATAGCGTTTTTCAGATGACACATCATTGATTCTTTGCTTGCTCGTGTTCATTTCAGCTCGACCGTTCATGGCATCGTTCGGTGTAATAGACAGTTGTTCGCTCAATGCTTTAAGTTGTTCCTGTGAAGTGAAGAGGTAAACTTAGAGACGGTCGTCCATTTATGTTTGATCTCAAATACAGATACAAGCACATCTCCCTAAAGATCATTTTAAAAAAAGTAGTGAAGGAAAGAACGGCATGCATGAACGATCTATTCCTAATTCATAAACGTTTTAGCTTGTCCTTAAAGCTTGTTTATTCATGTAGTCATGTCTTTTCACTTGTTTCCTTCTTTATTGAGAAATTCAATTGATTTCTTAATTTATGATGTGATTATTTCGTTTATGTATCCGTTTGTTTGTTTGTTTGTTTGTTTGTTTGTTTGTTTGTTTGTTTACTCACTTCCTTTTGTCCGTTGGCTCGTTCGTTTGTTTATTTGCTTGTCTACAGATGTACGGGACAAGATAGTTTGCATCAACACCTTGTCCCAGTATGTGCAAATTAGCCACATGTGCACATTCACTGGGATAGTTTATCCTTGGTCTGCGTCATCACCATCACTAGCATTTAAGCAAGAACCTCTTTTTGAATTCTTTGGCATGACCGGATTCGAAAAGACGATGTGGTTAAAATAATTGACACACACAATAACACTCTGTATTGACATGTCGTAATTACAACGTACCTTTATCTGGAAAGTTACTTTCTTGAAGTCCTTGCTTTCGCTTTCGAATGCCATATCGTCATCATAGAACTTCTTCCTGGGATTACACTGCTCATTAATGTATGTACGAAAATAGTTTTTCCAGGAATCAGGTAGGTTGTCCTCTATACACAAAATAATTTGTGCTCTTTCCATAAGAGCAATAGAATATGCGTTGTCATGGATTCTATAACAGTAATAAAATAGAAAAAGGGATGACAAAGTTTTCATTCCAAATAGCCTCTCCGCTATAGCTGTACACAAATGTCGACTGCACATAAACGATTTATGTCGTGCATTCTTGGATTTGAATATTTCAACAGCTATATGTATGAAAATACCTTCAAATTTGCATGTTAATACAGACAACAGAATTAGCAAGTTGTATAAAACATTAGCACTTATGAAGCAAAATCATTTTTCGGTCTGAAGGTACGTGCTTTAGTGACTAGAACTCTTCAAATGCACGATAGGATACCAAAGAAAGGTCTTCATTTCGCTAAGTTTGGCTCCCCTAACTTACCGAACAAACGTCTCACTAAGCATGGCAATGAAAAGATTAAGCAGTACGATAGCAGAGATTGCCAGGTAAGTACCAACCAGGATATCACACATTATAGGATTTTCTTCTTTTAGTCCCTATAGTAAAAAATACAAGCAGTTACACATTGGTGATTTGTGAATAAAGATAAACATATCTCCAAGGCAGCGTTAGCATGTGACTTTTTAAAAATCAAATTAAAAGTATACCTCCCACTTAAAAGTGGTTTCTTTAAGCGACGAGTCCACATTTATTTATTAATTATAAGTACGAGATATTAAATATTCGTCCACAGTACGCAGGCTAGAAATACAATTTTTGTCTGGTTCTGATTGCAAGTGACATTAACAGCGGATTGCCAAGGAATATGAATATGTCTCTTTGAAACGTGGTTGTTTGGAAGTTGGAACCGATCATGTTTTTGTTAAGTACAGTGTGTTAAAGATGAGTATTGTAGTCGCTTACTTCGTAGTTGTATTCATCGACAAGGGTCATTCTGAACAAACTGAACAGCGTCTCCGAGATAGTTTCGAATTCTTCTACGTCACCACCGAACATCATCCAGAATGCACTCGCTGAAATCGGAAAAAAAACAGAGTTAGGACTCTGAGAGTATTAAGTGAAAACTTGCTCAGTGCAAATATTGTAGATATGCTTTTGTCGGTTTTACACCTCTGCTAAAAGCTAGGAAACAAATATAGAATATTATAAATGGGATCAATGAATGGAAACATGGAATTCAGAAAATGAAGGTTATCGATGATATGAATACGATATCTGTTTTGATACGCGGAAAGACGCTTCGGTTTACCATTTCTGAAGTAAGCTATTGGGACATTTCGTACACATGACTGTAAATATAATATATCTAATCTCTTTAAAACAAAATAAACAATGAGAACTTACTGTAAGGGATGTAGAAGACTATATAGAGGAAAAGAAACCTTGCAACATCAGCCAGGATCTTGTAACACATCGCGATAAAAGGTCCTAGACAAAAAAAGCTCAGTTAATAAACTAATAACGTCAAAGCAGATATATTTCAGTCATGTTGTACTTCTGAATGCATTTCTGCCTGTGTGCATGTCTGCCTGTGATATCCTACATTATGTCTGTGTGTCGACTTATGTAATTAGTCAACGGAGTTTAACGAACTGACTATGATATAAGGTAGCACGACAACACTCATTTTTTGCGAACGTTGTCAAAAGATACCGTACGCCAAGTACGATCGTTGGTCGTACCTGTTCTTCATAAGTAATGGTGAAAACGTCTCAAATAAAAATCATAACCAAGGGGAAATTAAGAATTGTCTGGTTTTGTAAGATTGAGAATTACGCAATGGGAATACAAACTGGTAAACTATCGTCATTACTTACCAAGAGTCATAAATGCTCTCGCTGATTTAAGAATCCTTACCCAAACGAAGATGATTGTGATAGAAAAAACTCGAATATGCAGTCGAGAAGCGAGGCTTTCTATTTCATCGTCATCCACTTTCACGGGTTCTGTTGTGGCATTCCCGGTGGTGCCGTTGCCGGGACTACACAGTTCATGTGGCACGATAATGATGTCAATGAAATGCAGTACTACACATGCCGTCAAAAGTATGTACACAAACCAGTCAAAAATATTCCTGGAAATCGCAAATAGTAAAGCATATGTATTGGAAAAACGTCGAGAATAATGTACTAATTTATTTTAGCATCCCAAGGAATCCCTGTTCAATTAAAATGCAGCCAATAAATCATGCAAAAATTGAAATCAGTAGAATCTGTTGAATTTTGTCACCGCATAGTTATTTTTTATGATACTGTCTAGACCAGTATATGTTTGCGCTATAGGTAATCTTGCAAGTTTTCAGAGGATGAAAGAATTTATACATCTTTTAAGAATCGAATCAAGTTTAAAATATTCTTGGATATCAAAAACGCCACATTTTCACGAAAAAATATTGTTGTAATCAGAGTTACATCATTTACCAATAATCGTGGAAGTAGGAAGCTTTCATTTTGTTAATATCTGTAATTTCATTTTCAAGCCATTCCTTTTCTTGGGGCCATTTTGGATGACAGTCCTTCATGTCGTTCTCGAGGATCCACAATTTCCAGGCTTTCCACTCCTAAGAAAGAAAAACGACATAAATGTATCTTCTCCCAGATGATCGACGACAAATCGGTAATTCATTGTTTACCATTTATTTCACATCCTACTACCTTAAGACGAACTTTCATTCTGTAATAAGAAACGTCGATATTGTCATGGTGGTGACTCAATCTTATTATGGTTACTAACGTCAAAGTCTGGTTTAGTGATGTTATCGACTTTTAAGATCTCTTCGATCGAGAAATAGTTCAAACTCAGGGGTTCTACCAGACTGATTGAAAATATGTTACTCTTGGAGATCCCAAGTTCAAGGAAGTGTATCGATTGCCACTTACTTGTAGTTCCCGTTTCGAAGTCCAGAACTCCCTGAGTTCTTGAATAATCAAAAACACTGTATACCCTATTGAAATGATCTGCAACGAAATAAGCAAGGTGAAGGCAAGTTTCTAAAGATATTGTACTCTTTGATTTGTTATATCATTTAAATAAAACGCAGAAATGTTGAAGAAGATTGCGGCAGCTGGAAGAGATGTCGGGATTCCTATTTCATATGAATCGTAACGTTTTCGGAAAATGGCGTTACCAAAGCTTTCTTACCCAAAGAATAACTCGCCATATATCTCCTGGAAAATAGTAGCAGGCTCTGGCGTCTGGCTTTATCGTAGCGAGCGCCGTCCATAGGATGATAAAAGTTAAATCAAGGAAGAAATCAAACCAAGCCCAAAATCTGAATAGAATCAAAGAGAAGTAAGAGATGACCAATGCAGTATGACTCGTTGTGTGGAAAATTAAACGTGATAAGAACAAGAGAAAGATCCAGATAAACAGACATTGAATAGGAAATGAACACATAATATGGATTAACAAGACAAACGATAAGAAGACAAATATAAAATGAGAATAACAGCGTGTTAGGAAATTGAACTATTGAAAAGTAACAAATACAGACATTTAACTTTTTAAGGGCAAAGCACTGGTCGTACTCTCTCGAAAAATGTGAAATGAATACATGGAAATTAAGAACATGCAGGAGCTTTAACTCTTTTTTCGAATAAACTGAAAAGAGAGGATAGTTTGAATGATATAGTAAGTTTGCTTTCAAATTTTAAAGGTTTAAAACGATTAAAGGCACCATAACCCTGCTAGTGTTTTAGCAGTGACACGCATACCTGCCGAACTCCTTCCATTTGACTTCAATCAACTCGCAGAAGACTTGGTGTTCAATGTTTTCTAATTGCCGATCGTGTACTACAACTTGCATCTGTTAAAGACACAGGGGATAGATTACAATGTGTTGATTAGATAAGTCAAAACACGTGGACATGCACGCAGAGGAACGTGTCAAGGAAAATTGTCTGAAAAAAGTCGTACATGCAGTCTTTTCAATATTGCACAAGTAAATAGATAATAATCGGATCCATTAACATCTTTTCTTCGAGAAATGTTGGACTCGGACAAAAATGACCTTACCGGTGTGCGAATTTTCCTTTTGGGTTTTTCTGAAATCCAAGTAAAAGAAAAACAAAAGATTGAATTTAACACTTCAAGTTTGCCAATTTCAGAAGCATCTTCTCAAAAGGTAAGCGCACTGACCGTCTTAAGTTTCCAGAGTTTTTTTTTTCGTCTTCATTTATTTCAAAATACACACAAATCAGTTGAATACAACAGGCGTAAGCCTGATCTCTGTTTAAAATTAGTATCATAGGGATATGAATGATACATTTGTCGTCATATATCGGGAAAATGTAAGGAATGGCAAATATTATAGATTTAGGAGAAATAAAAGTTATAACCATCCATGACTTCATTGTCCGATTTCCCTCTTCTGAAATCGAAGTAAATGAAATTGTCAACTGAAAATCAAAGATCTTATCTTGTCTTGTTTTGCATCCCTCGATCTACCTAACAATCAGTGACACTTGAAGAAGATTTCCTTTCAAAGATTTTCTGCATACTGTTATTATATAGAAAAGAATTCTTGAGTTTTGTATCGGAGACTTATTCATGTAATTTTTTTTTTGTAATGTACTATAGCAACATATAGTTTGGTCGGGAAAATGGAAGTGGAAATTTATTGACTTCATTTTAACACATCATTATTGTAATAAACACACAAACCTGCTCGGCTGTGGGTCAAAACTTATCCTAACCTACTCTAGTTTTGCCTCTCTTGATCTACCATTAGTGGGTGAATTTTTAAAAAGTCACTCCTCGGATTTCAACAGTTGAAATCGTAAAATTTTAGGCATGTACAGCAATACACCATTAATCACAAACTGCATAAACAAAGCGATGTCAACAAGAGCATGATCACAGAGCGATAAACAAATTAAGGAGATGGGATTATATACAATGCTTTTGTTATGTTATGATACGATAAATAATGTTTTTATTTCACTTGATGTCAATAAATCATAAATATTCAGAAACCTGAAATTACTTTATTATAATGATTGCGGAGATAAAAAAATAAACTTACTTTGACTCAAATCTTTCTTGGCCGATTTTCCTTCTTCTGAAATCAGAGCATATGAAAGTGTCAACTACATATAAAAGATCCTATCTTGTCTTCTTTTCTATCCCTTGATCTACCTAATAATGAGCGATTTTTGAAGATTTCCAAAATTGTACTTTATCTTGTCGGAAAAACGGAAGTATAAATTAATCAAGTTGATATAAACACATCGTTTGGCAATAATGATATAAAGCATAGCTATAGCGGTTATAAAATAACTTACTTTGACTCAAGTCTTCGTCGTCCGATTTGCCTTCTTCTGAAATCAGAGTATATGAAAGTGTCAACTGGATATAACTTATCCTATCTTGTCTTGGTTTTGTAAGCTTATAGCTTTATTTACCTGATAATGAATGATTTTTGAAGAATACATCTTCCAAGATTGTATGCAAAATTACATTACTATAAATGGTTCTTCATCTTGTCGGGAAAAATGAATTAGGAATTAATCGAGTTGATATAAACCGATTGTTGGGCAATAATGATAAATAGCATATAAACCTACCTTGCTGTTGGGGATTTTTATTATCGTCTGTTTCTCCTAAAATGCGAGTAAGCGAAAACTTCATCAGAAACAAGTATTGAAGAACTGGCAAAATCTATTCCTATCTAATCTACTCTTGCTATCCTTTGATCTACTTTATAAGCGTTGATATTGAAGGTGTTGCTTCTCGGAATTCAAATTTTGATATCGAGACAATATAATAAACGTTTATGGCTGATTTTGTAGCTTTCTGTGAAATGTTAAATTTATAATTATGTACAGTAAAAACTGCATAAACAAAGGGATGTCAACAAGGGCATAGTCACTGAGCGCTGAAGAAATTAAGGTGATGGTTAATATACAATGCTTTTATTATGTAATGATACGATAAATAATGCTTTTTTTTTCACTTGATTAAAATAAATCATAAATGAGGATTAACGTAGGTGTATAATAATGACAAATAGCATATAAACCTACCTGGCTGTTTGGGATTTTTGTTATCATTTGTTTCTCCGTCTGTAATGCGAGTACATTAACACCATTAATTTCAAACTGCATAAACAAAGCGACGTCATCAACAAGAGCATAATCTGTGAGCGCTAAGACATTACGGTGGGATGATGTACAATGCTTTTATTATGTATGATATAATGAACAATGCTTTGATTTCACTTGATACCAGAATATCATAAATGAGGACTTAAATAAGGATTAAAATATTCAGAAACCAGAAATTACATTATTACAATATTGCGGAGATAATTAACTTTGTCTCAAGCCTCCCTTGTCCGATTTTCCATCTTCTGAAATCAGAGTATATAAAAGTGTCAAATGGATATAAAGTATTCTATCTATAGTTTTGTTTTGCATCCCTTTATCTACAAAATAATGAGTGATTTTAGGAAGAATAAATCTTTTCCAAAATTGTATGCATAATCATATTATCGGTAACAGAATTCCCAAGTTTTGCATCGAATACTCTACTCATGTACATTTTGTTTTAATGTACTAGCTATAAATAGTTTTTCAGCTTGTCGGGAAAATGAATTAGAAATCAATCGAGCTGATATAAACACATCGTTGGGCAATAATGATAAACAGCATATAAACCTACCTACCTACCTTGCTGTTTGTGATTTTTATTATCATTTGTTTCACCCCCTGAAATGCAAGTAAGCGGAAATTTCATCAGAAACAAGTATTAAATAAGCAGCACAATCTATTTCTAATCTTTACTTTCTTTCCTTGATCTACTATATAATCGTTGAAATGGTAAGGCGGCGACTCTTGGAATTCAACTATCGATATCGAGACAAAATGCCAAACTTATACGGCTGAGTTTGTAGACAGCATTCTGTGAAATGTAAAATTTGTAGCTATATTCATTAACACACGATTAATTAACAATTAATTAACAAACCGCATAAGCAAGCGACTTCAACAAGAGCATAACCCCTGAGCGCTAAAGAAATAAATGAGATGGGATAATATAAAATGCTTGTACTTCCACTAATACCCATATATCATAAAAGCATAACAGTGGGGAATATCGATCGGCTTTGTACTCCATAGTCATTATTTTGTTGTCTGTAAAGCACGTAAGATAAATAAGTTCAATAAGATATCATGAAAATATAATCTGTTCAGGAAAATGAAATGGCATTGGTTTTTCATGAATTCGTGGCCTTTACGTTAATTGATAACTAACATAAAAATACAATGTGTTTTACGACCCTTGATGTCCTTAAAATTGTTAAAATGCTCATATCGATAACAAAATTACTGAATCTGGTATGGACGATTTTATACAGTGCTTTCTGTGTTATCACATGCCCTAGACTGATTACAAAACGACTTCAACACGAGAATACCGTGTGTGAGCTATTAAATAGACGAATAAATACTTTGATTTACACAGATGCCAAACAAATGAGATCAGAAATATTTACAATCTAGAAATAACACATGATACATTGATTGCGATTATCACGTCAGTAAATTACTTGACGACAACCGTAACAGCAAGAATAATCAACTCCGTTGCCATGGTGTCAATTGCAAGACAACATAATCAAAATATCATTGGACATAATACTTTATCAGAAAAGAAAAGCTATCTTTTTGTTTTGTTCTGCCTTTTTGTGTTTAGTTATTAATTATAAGACATTGTGATTCTACATACATTTTAATATCCTAGGAACTATAAAGCCAATCATTTTGACAACAATTTCGACAAAACTCAAGGGGTTCCAAAATTTTAACCGTATACAACGCGCAGACAAATCATCTATTTGCACATAATGTATTCCCATATTAACTGAAACCTGATGGAACTCATGAACGCCCTCGTCCCAATTTCTCTGTATAGGTGTTCAAATTCATCATTCAAATCGACAGAAGCGGAACAAAGAAAAAACGGTCAAAGGGTGAAAGACAACAGTTGACATGTTGATCCTTAATCTCACCTTCCTGTTCCATTGGTTCCAGGCCACATAGATCAAAATATTGTGCTCTATTTGCACCGTCTACTCTGTGGAATTGGTCTAGTGCGATGCGAGCCTGACACGTGACGTCGACAAAACGAGTGAGCAGAAATTCAGTCACAGTATATCACTTTATAAAAATTCTTTTCACAGCTAATATGATCATACTGTTCGGCAGCGGTTTCGAATCATGGTAATATAAATAATAACATATGATTGTTTGTTTCGAAATACTGGCATGCAATTTTATAGTTATATTGGTTTACATTCGATTTTGTCTCATTGTGTTTTCCATCTTTTAGCTTTCCCACGTCGCTACTCAAATTAATGTCAAAGTCTGTTGCGACTCCTTCAACCTTTATAAAATTAGGATACATGAAATTAGTGCCTGCATAGCTATGGTATTGAGGTGTATTATAAAAAGATGTAATATATCCCTTCTGAAACTTCCGACCATTCCTACCAATAGTGTACGAATATTGTAAACCACCTTGACTTACCACTGTTTGCATCTTAGCCAGCATCGTCACTATACATGGTTCTCCATATATGTCTTTGACATCTGCCTTGGCACCCATTTTTAGCAGTAATTTGCAACTTTCACTGCGATCTAAAATGAATAACAGCAGTAGATATTTTGACAATATAGCCAACCGCATTGCACATAGAATACGTCGCTGTCAAAATGCGTAAGGTATACTTTGATCTATAAAGACATTAGAGTACCTCCGAGGGCCGCCAGCATCAGCGGTGTCCTTTGCTTCTCATCTCTCTTGTTTATATCAGCTCCTCGGCTTTCAAGCAACTTCATAGCTTCAATTCCATCGTTTGCAGCGGCAAAGCCAATCGCTGTGCGACCGGCTTTGTCTTGGTCAGATGTTTCCGCTGAAATGTATATTGTAAATATTATCGGTACCGTTATTTAATTTTTACTTTAGAATTACAAAATCAAATTGAGTCAATACAATTCTATTAGGAGTCGGTAATATGAAGCCATTCAAAAATACTACTTTTTAACGTGTTATTCCTAGTCTTTGTGTGAAAGGGGGTGCATCAAATCTTGGATGCTTGGCGTGATTTTACTTGTAAGAGAGGCTCTGAATCAAATTTCAATTGTAAGCATTCAATAGCTAGGTACAAAAGGATAGAATGGCGTATTTTGTTCCTTGTAATCGTAGCTTTTGTGCCGCTTGTGTTTGCAATAGTGACATTAAAGTGAATTCGATCACAACCCACTATATAGCCATGGAATCAACTCCAATCAACAAACCAAAACTTATAAAATCTCAGCCTGCCATTCCGAGGATTATTTACTTGCTCAAAATTACCTCCATTATCCAGCAAAAGCTCCATCATGGCGACATTATCCTTTGCAGCGGCAACATGCAAAGGTTGCCGACCTTGTTTGTCCTCTTCTTGCACCTTTGCACCACGATTAATCAGTATTTTTGCAACGTCCTCCCGTTTACACCGAGCCGCCTTTGAAAGAACATATCGAGGGTTTTGAACAATTGTAATAATTGAAGGCCTTTTCAATTAACTAAGATGTGTAACAAGCAGCACTTAAAACGTATATAGCTTTCCGTTTTCTACAAATCAGCAACATTCATCAGACGGGAATCAGAGCAAACATGACTGTACTTACTCCTGATGTCCTTCCTACAAAAAACATCTGAGCCTGTTCCATCAGGAGACATTTCCACAAAGTAACATTTCTGTGTTTTAAAAGCTCCCCAAATTCTCTACATTGAAGTTTGATGAGTTGTTTCCGTTATAAACCTTGTTCCCCTTGGTCTATTGAATATGACAAGTTTAAAGCTACAGCTCAAAGTTATATTTCAAGTAGGTTGGATAGAACATGCCCTTATACACGCAGACCACTTATTCAGCACAGCCTCGGCTATCAAGTACACAAATTTGATCTTTACATCAATTTTCGCACCATGTAGACAATAATAGGGACGTCGAGTCGGTATTATCGCACGCATTGGAAATGTCATACGCGTTTAAAAGCAATGTTTCAGTTAGTTATTACAAGAACTATGGACAGAGAATTAGTATTTTTAGGGTCTAAATTTCTCTATTTTCGTTTACCTCGTGCAACAGTGTCTCTCCTTCGTCATCCTTAGCTTGCAGGTCGGCGCCATTGTCTAATAGAGTTTCAATTTTTTTAAGTTTCTCTTCATCTGTCATAGATAATTCTTTGTCATTGTTAGTGCTGTCTCCTTGGTCTGATTGATCTGATTTTTTCTCTTTCCCTGTGTGACCGTCTTTGTCTCTGTCCATGCCTAGACATCCAAAAATGAACTGTCTACAGAATAAGTGATCTCTTTCTTTGACTGACCCTTTATTGTCTGGTTCACTCTTTGTGTCTGCATGATCCTCTTTTTGGAAACATGTTATCAGTTTTCTGAGTTCCCGTGTTTCTTCACTCCAGTTATCAGATGCTTTGCTATTATTCACTTGGCCACCTTCAGCACAACGAGAGAGCAAAGTGCATTACTCTCAACTAAGTAGTACAGGATCTAAAATCTGACATCTTTTGTGAGAAAGAATTGAAAGTTGTTGTATGGAAGGACTTTGTTAACTGAACAAATTGTGTGTTGAACGTACAAATTATACAATTTAACAGTTAACGCTTCGTAGCAGCACGATATATTCAATATAATCTGTCAGTGATTTGCTTTATCATCATGGGAATGAAGCTAGGTCACAAACAGATAGACACATAAACAGACAGCAGTGCGATAGGAGACTACATGTGTGAACCTCACAGCCAGAAAGGAAGATCCAAAGATACTTTATTTTCTACCCTTGGTTGATAGCTCTGCTGGTGGACAGAATTGTCCCGAGGCTGTCTTTTGCCCAGTAAAGCTGTGCACATGTATTCATTCTCGACCGCGGAGTGACGTCAGTAGGTGAAACACATACGAGCGCGGTGAATGAGAGATCAGACGACACAGAAGAGCGAAAGATACAGAAATTGTGTGTAAAAAAGCAGAACTAAAAGTTATGTCATTTATGTATATTGAAACTTTGAATATTGCTCTTGTGGTTGAAATATCCGAACTTCACCACGGCGCTGTGACGCAAAAATGACATAAAAACCGCAAGTACCCGGATGATCCGCGGTCGAGAATTGTTTCGATAGCGTTTGTGTACGATGTGCGATAGCAAGTTTGTGAGTGGGGGTGCTTCATGAACTCTATGGCGTGTGGAGGGGTCGCAGCCAGAATAATTGTAACAACTTAGATCGGTTATTGAACCATTCGTTTTAAAGAGTGGGGATTTGACAGTGCGGTTTTGACTGTGACGTCTTCGCTAGGTGACTGGGCGACGTACGTTGTGAGTTCGAATCTGATCGAAAATTTACCGTACGTTAACAGTTTATCATTGTTAGTGCGTAGAGTAGAAATATATATATTTTTGTGTACATGTGTTTTTATTTATGTTGTTTTAGGCACGAGGTGGAGAGACGTCTAATAGATATTCAGAGATCAAATTTGTCTCAGCTATGAATGTTTTCATTTACTGCCTTTCTTATTCAGTTCAGTCAAGTATTGATCTTTTTAATATTATGGTAGACAACACAACGAGGAGTGGTAGAAATATGAAAAAATGTGTAATTTACATTGCCATTAATATTTACCATTATTGATGTCGCTCAAGTTTGTCTCCATGTGAGATGCGTCCGATGCAGGTTGGTTTCCCACTAGACATTCCAATGGCCAAGGCAATACCTTGTTTGACCTCGTGTCACAGTCTTTCTTACACAAATTCATCGTCCGTAAGAGGTATCACAGGTATTGCAGATGACATGTGCCGGAATCCGAACAAAACACCCTGGTAATATGGGCATATATAAATAAACATGAGTAAGATAACTTATTCAACTGGTTCTAGAACTGTAATATTGTTCACCTTACCTGATCTCGCATTTTAGTGTAATGATGTTTTCACTGAAGAAGGTTCGTTTGGCGCAGTCATCTGCTATCTCTTGTTCTAGGTGGCTCAGTTTGGAAAATATGATAAATGTACTCTACCCTGAAGTCACATTAATATCTTATACAAAACAGCCAATTAAAAAGCCCCCTTCAATCCAAATTAGCAATAGTATATCCAATGTGGCATGGATGCAGGCCGTAATTTGTTTTGTAACAGAGACGCATAGCACTACTTTGAAGTCTGCAGGTCAGTTCCAATAAGTATAATAGAGCGCCTCCACAGTCACCATACACTGCCCGAATCAACTACCTGACACCAACTCGTCTCAAGCGAACATGGCGAGAACTGTTTGTCGGCACAAAACCAGCTTTTTCATTTCTACTCATCCCATAGGCAAGTTAGGTCATATTCCTATTGGATCTAAATGACAGGTGTATACTCGCCGCCAAACCTCATATTTTTGAAAACGTACACAATTTAGCAGACCGCCGATGATGCAAGTAAACCTGATTCTTCATGTTCGCTATATATCGTCGACTAAGCAATGAAAGAAAACGTAATTTAAGAAGACGTTACGATTATGGTTGGTTTATCGATGCAGTCGTGACAATAAGTCACTTGAGATTTAACAATGGACCGAGTTGTGGGCTGAGTTAACTCCGGTCCGTGTGGTACGCTGGCCGAGTAAACCCCTATAGGTCAGTCACTTTGTGCCGAGTTGAGCTTTGATCGAGTTGGTGCGAGGATTATTTTGTCTCGAAGTTAATTAAGTTGGTTTGACCTAGTTTGCCAAAAGTAAAAGATGCTGTACATCAGTCGGTTCCTCGCTCACTTTGGCCAATGCCATCCTTGCGATGTCTATCGGTAACCAATACCCTCCAACCACCAGAGGGCAACCGGTGCGGAAAGGAAAAACACTCGTCTTTGTCGCTGTTATTTGAGACAATCTGTAACTTATGCATTTTTCAAATAAAATCGCATATTATCTGTTTTCTTTAATTGTTATAGTAATGTCAAGTTTTCTATTCTATTAATTTTGTATAATTACGCAATAATAATGAAACATTTTTTACCAATTCTCAATTTTTACCCCCGCTGTTCCGGTGAAATACAATTTACAAGTAATTTTGATGACCAAGAAATTGTTTGATATTGTTGTTGTTGTAACAGTCCTTGTAGGTATTACGACGACTAATAAAGAAATGGAATGAGAAAATTTGGTTTTCAAAATATACCGTTCTCTTATATTTTATGCAACTCATATTTATATGACAAATGCAAGACTTCCTAAATTACGTACCTGATTATATTGTCGTACTCAGAAAAAAACTACCGAGTCAGCATCTTCAGGTTCTTAATTTCAAGAATGCAGTTCAATGTTACCCTGGTTGCGTTTGCTCACGCGTGAACAGTTTTCTGAAGGCATGATTTTGCACAGTTATTATCGAATATTTACTGCCTTGTTACCACATGCGTTGTTGGACCAGATGGTCTGCTTAATCTGTTTATCGCGAACTCGTTGCTCTCTGCCCAAGGTGCGGTAGATAGCAGAGCAACGAGTGCACGATCGATAGATCGAGCAGATGATCGATCGATAGAGCAGACTACAGAGCCCACGAACGCCTGTGTGACTAGTATCGAAGTTTGAGGTCACACAAATTTATGTTATACATAAGCTAACAGACATCGACCGTACTAAATTCGACACTAGACGAAACTGCAACGATGTGCCGTGTAATCCTATCTGGGCACGCTCGGTCTGCGAAATCACCGATATTTATTCGAAATTCATCGGCGATTTTAGGACTCTAATATTGTGTCCCTTTCTGTGGAGAACATAAAATCTGTTGTAAAGCTGTATTGTTTCAGATTAAGGAAGTTCATGCCAAAAATACTTAGAAGTACGTGCTGACACAAGCACTCTTGACTTTTCACTATATTGGCTAGCACAATACGAAAACTGTTTTGAGTGCATAATATTGCCTCGTACGCAAGCGGTTAAATCACAGTTTGTTTGTACAAGAGAAAATTTTATCAAAGGTCGCGACACTTCGGTCGAAATTCCAATCGCCTGTATTCTAATTGAGCAAAAAATCTTGGATAGATATAGTCTTAGTCCAATTTTCATAGACTCGCATTACTATTTTGAGTGTATAACCTGGCAACTCTGCTTAAAGCCAACGTAGTATTCAATATACATGTAGTGAAATAGAACCGAATTGCAATTAGCGCACTAATCATATCAGAGACTGATTGGTTTTTGTAGTATATGACGTGCAGGGGTGAAGGCCTAGGGTCATTCAATCGCATAACCGGTACGCCCGGGAGCGAGTGTGTGCAAGCTGAGTCCTGGCCCCGCCGATCAGCGATCCGTTACACATGATTTATACGACGCAAAACCGGGCAACTCGGCAGTTACAAACTAAAGGTTTACGGCGTATGGTCATTGGGCCAAGTCGATTTGTGCCGATATAAGACTTTGCTATAATGATGTGTATTCTATCAGGGCGGACCGAGTCTGTGAAATCGCCAATATTTATCGGCGATTTCGGGACTCTACAGACTCTAATATCGACACCAGACTTGGCCGGGAGACTTGCCTTGTATCTTGGCACTCCTGGCCTGCGAAATCACCGATATTTGCCCGAAATTTTATGTCGGCGATTTGGGGACTCTAATTATA
>LD345746.1:64248-98393 GCA_001465055.1 Ptychodera flava
TCTGATCACTATTCGGACCTAAATGTCTTTAACAAGGTCAAGTTTTATTCGCTGAATTTGGAACCTATCATTCCCAGTACAAGAATAAAGTTTCAAGATCATGACGTTTCGTTTGAGCTTCTCTATCACATTTCTCACAAAAATTTCAACACTGCGATAGTGGGTTCAATTCACATTAGAGGGCTACTAGTGATAGTTTGAACAGCCTATTTAGCCAATCAATGAATATGCTTAGAATCTTGGTGTCAAGTTCAAAGCCAGTGTGTACATAGTGACAATTACACAAAGTTATTACGATTTATAGCTCATTTGTTTCGGCAAAACTGACCAAGAAACTATGTGGTAAAATGTCGTTATGATTTACACGTTTTGATTAAAATATATAGGATAGTTTTTGCCATTTTATCTTGGAATCAAGAACGTTGACAATTGCATTGATTAATTTTTTGAAATGCTCCCTACAGAGAGACTATTGTGCAAAGTTTTAAAACTATCACAATATTACAACTACGGTTTACATGCTATCTACATGAACGTCTATCAAAGCCGCTTACACGGCTCTATTCATGGGTTATATTAATGTTTGAAATAAAAACCATTTCTAGCCGAAGTTGACGAATACGGTTTTAATTTCTTTTGTAACAGTATTGTTTTGTGACATTACTCTAACGAGTCCAAGTCAAGGTTTTACGTGATGTCAAATATGTGTGTTATGCTGAGGGCAAAGGCGGACGCCTTTAGAATACCGACCTCCTTCAAAAAGTTAATTTACAACAAAATGATCCCAAAATTGCGATATCACCATGCTATGATACGCACACATACGCACACTGATACGGTCACATTGTAGTGACCTTGCACAGATTACTTTGTTGTGATTTGTACAGGGGCACACATTGGAGAGCATTTATTTAATTGGCTAAGTTCCACCTTTAGCTAAGGAATTATTTAAGTCCTCTCTCTTTAAATTTAGAGACTATTTTGGAAGAAGACGATCTCACGAATGGAATTAGAAAGCGGAAGTTCAACAGCTTAAATCGCTGACATTTATTCAAGTGACCTATCGATTATCCTGAAATTTTGACACGTTTACTGTTATGGACAGCCGTACAAACAACGAATTTGTTTAACATGAGAAAATTACACTTTATGCTGTTCTCGTTTTCGGCCCAACTTCAAGTTTAACTAACTTCTCGTTTACACTTCCTCCTCATCAAAAAGCTTGGTCGAAGTTAAGCCTCCAAAGGTCCCATTATTTTCCGAAAATATTATGGCAAAGCAATGCAAGATGACGAACATAAACACGCATATTATGCTGACCTATATGGAAAGGCGTTTAAAGAAACTGGAAGAAGAATGGAGTTTTCATAATCTAAGAATGCAGTTTTCATGATCAGTTGGATGACAAAACCTCAGTGAACAACTTCACTTACCAATGTTGCTCGCGAGGCAAGAAACACAAACAGTAATTCCCTCTGCTCCACTCCAAAGGATTAGGCTTACAGCCCAGGATTTCGTTTTGTGCCGAGCGCTCTGTCTCAAAGTTTAGACCTACTGAGTCTGGCCAAGGCAGGTTACGACCATATGTTTGGCACGAACTATGTATGTCGCCAAGGTGATCTCTTTCAATGGGATTGTCATTTTATTGTCCATTAAATGACGTATCTTGTGGTCGAGTCTGATCCCTTAGGCATCGTATATTTTAAAGATTAATCCAAACAATCAATAAATTTTAGAGCTGTAGACTCCAACGCTCCGCAAATGCCGGGTAATTGATATATCCCGATTCAATATGTAAGATTATTTTAAAAGCAAAGTTTCTAACACGATTTCCGGAAGGAGATTTCCAGACAACATATATCTGATATTAGAGAACAAAGCCTGTATTGTTTCAGATTAAGGAAGTTCATGACAAAAATACTTAGCAAGCTTATGTACGTGCTGACACAAATATTCTCGAGTGTTTACTCTATTGGCTTGTACAATATGAAAATCAATTGCAAAATATTGCCTCGTACTCGAGCAGTCACATCACAGACTATTTGTAAATAGAAAATTTTGTCAAAAGGTCTCGACCCTTTGGTCGAAATTCCAACTCGTCTTTAAACCAAATCAGATAAAACGAACTCGGATCTATACAGGGTCTAGTAGTCGAACTTTCATGGGCTCTAGTTACTAGTACGACTGTATAACCCGACAGAATATGCCTAAAGCCAGCGTAGTATTCAATATAGTGAAACAGAGCAAAATTACAATTTGCGCGCTAATTATATTATAGACTGCTTCGTTTTTGCATTATATCACGAGCAGGGGTGAAAGGTCGCGACCCTTCTGTCGAAATTCCAACACTACTAATAGACATAGTCGGTGAGGAGCGAGTGTGAGCAAGCTGAGTCCAGGCCCAACCCATAAGCAATCCCTTACGCATGATTTATACAACGTAAAACATGGCAACTCGGTAGCTACAAAATGTAGTTCAATGGGCGCTTAGCATGCGAATAGATTTGTTGGGTGAAGTCGAATTTTGGTCGAGTTGCATGGTTCTAGGTCCGAGTCGGTTTAGACCAAATTGGCTTATTGTTGACTTTAATGTGAGGAGTTTGCTTGCTTACGTTTTATCAGTTGACTAATGTATTTGCTTGTTTTATTTTCATCTCGTTGTCACCTTAGCGTCTCTTCAATGCACTGTCTTTATTTAAAAGTACACCTCTCACCTCAACGTTTGCGGCAAAAGTATAACCCTGACAATTTAGATATATAGATAGATACGATAGATACGATAGATAAGATAGATAAGATAGATAGATAGATAGATAGATAGATAGACAGACAGACAGACAGACAGATAGATAGATAGATAGATAGATAGATAGATAGATAGATAGATAGATAGATAGATAGATAGATAGATAGATAGAAAGATAGATAGATAGATAGATAGATAGATAGAAAGATAGATAGATGCATGCATGCATGCATGCATGCATGCATACACGCATGCATACACACACATCCATCCATCCATCCATCCATCCATCCATCCATACATACATATATACATACATACATACATACATACATACATACATACATACATACATACATACGCACGCACACACGCGCGCGCGCGCACACACACACACAAACATACATACATACATACATACAAACATACATACATACATACGTACATACATACATACATACATACATACATACATACATACATACATACATACATACATACATACATACATACATACGTACATACATACATTTTACAATATATCAAACGTAATTATCATGAACCCGCAGACGAGTGTGGGCATATGGGTAACTTTACTTCAATAAACTAGCTAATTCTTAACATCGCCTTCACCACATGTACATGTATCACTCATAAAGGAAGGATTATGATGTAAAAATTATAATTATCCTTTTCATAAAAATTTCATATACTCTCACAGAATATTTTATATGATTACTCGAAACAAATCACACGTTTGTGAAGACCTCAAAGTGGTCCCCGACTTCAAAGAGGTCCCCGTAGTTATAATTGAACTAAATTTTTACGCAGTCCAAGGATTTTTCCATTCATATATTTGCATAATCTGTTCAGAAACGTCCATGTGACAACAAAAGCTTCCATCAGGCGGTAGGTGTCGTCAGACATGAGTTTAACCCCCTATCTGACCGGACATTTAGAATGGGGATCAATTTGAAGTCGGGGTCCACGTGCACACACGTCTTCACGTTTCTCACTTTATAATACATTGTACATCGCTACGGTATAGCATATTTCATGATATGATTGGTTTTTCATTCGATTTCTGCTAAAATAAAAAGTATAAGATAAGAAATATCTGAAAACCATTGTATGCTCATGCTTTGTCTCCCCACTGGACGGGGACACTTTCTTCTGGTGATATATTTACACCTGAATACATCTCTAATCTTTATCACATAAGACTGCTCAACAGTTGGTCGTAAAATACCACAATTTCGGTTATTGAAGAAACTTGATAAACAAATGATGCTATCAAAATCAAAGCTTACGTACGAGTGGTTTGAAAGTGAATTTCCATCGTTAGTTGTGCCAAAGACAAAATGATCATATTTTGCTATCGTGTCATTAAAACTTAACGATGTAAATTGCCTGATTATAACGTAGACACCAATGAAAGATCTTTTGTATGCATGTCTCAAGGAAAAAATTTCCATGTAGAAATTGATTACTTAATTGAATAAGACTATTGTACGCAAGTGATACAATATATTTCTTAAGCTAACTGCACGTTTGAAAGAAACGTTATAAAAATGTTTTACAAAAACGGCTAGAATAGTTTGCCAAGTGACTCATAAGCGAAATCATAATACATAATTGCAATTTATGTCGTCACTTGGTGATCATCGAAATCGTCTCTTGAGCTTACGAACGTCTCAAAAAGCGTGTAACACAAACAAACAAAAAGTACGCGTTAAATAGGAACAATTACACGTTTTAAAAATATACGTCAATATTATGATGCGCGAAGACTTAAAGACAGTATTTTCTTTTCACACATCATAATGACGCTTATATGTAATTTTTGAAAGAAAGCCGTAAAGTTGATAAAATGGCTTGGTTTCTGAGCATAAAAAAAAACTTTTTACGTAAGTGTTTGTATAAAAATTGAAATACAGTATGGTACACCTGAAGGACACAAGGCTTAATCAGGTTTTCTTGGGGCCTCTGAAGCTTTGTTCTGCAAGTGCTTGTGAAAGTACTCAGTTTTGGTCAATTGTTCTCCAGCCTCCCCTCTAGGATAAAATGATAATAAATTATGTAAAATTATGTAAAATATAAAACTACTCACGTAAGAGAAAAAAGATAAATATTTGACGAGAATATGGCGACAGCAATTAGTAACTATATATACTGCAGAAAGGCAAGATTCTACGCGAAAGTACTGTTGATTGTCCGTCCTCTATATTTTGTGTATGCGATGGGCCTTTCCCGCATTTTCTCGAGGTACTTTTTAAAAATAATCAATAAATAACTGCACGAGTGTATAACATATTGTCTCTCCACGGCGTTGACTTTACTGCTATACTCAGCTTAAGCGATGGGACGGTTGAACTTATAAGACACATAGATAGTATCCGTCAGTAAGCGAGCCACTGCGAAATATAGTAAACTAATGCTATTACGCTGCCCTCTGTCTTGTCAAGGCAAGGACGGCTTTATTTACGGTCGTGGTATTTAAATCATATATTACTGTGTTGTTTGATCCTTCTTACATCACTCGGTGATGATTTGATGATTAATTATGTTATGCCAGTTCTCTTTAACAGAACTAGATCAATGATGGCATAAAAATTTATGTTACTAAATGAAGTGTAATGATTTACATCTATAAGTGTTGTCTGAAATTATTTTAGCCGATAAATCATGAAATTCATTTTCAGCATATGGTTAAAGACCTCTAATATAACAGCGGTTATATGTTTACTTTTAGGATAGATATACTTAACAGAAATACTGACAAATGTATACGGCGTATATGAGGTTTAAATGTGATTTTACGTTAAAGAATGAAGTATTTCTCTATACCAGATTATGGTAAGATTGTGAAATGTGAAAATGTAAACGTAGAATATGGGTAGGACATTTTCAATTATTTTTAGATCCAGTGTACGCAGCTCTCAGCTAATTGTTTGTAGCTTCGGTTGAACATTCAACTTCTGCAGCACCACCAACGGCTCTTTTGATTGCAACCGCTTGAGGTGCTTTGCTGTGATAAAATAGAACAAAATATTGTTATTCAGGATTTATTTTTCTATTGAACATGTTTATGGTAAAATATATTTAGATCAGCATCCCCTTACTAATTACTATTGTTTCCAACCTTTTTTGTATGCCCGTCTTTCTCGTAACCTGTTACAAACCAGTCCAAGTCTCGCATGCCCATATATTTGAGTTTCAGACAGTAAATTATTTTACGTAGCTTGCTTCTGTACAGCCACGATCATCTACAGGAAATCATTTTGTTTCAGGCATCGAATGTTTCTCTTGCAAAAGAAAACACATCATAATTTAAACGTTTGGAGATTTTTGTGATAATGTTTATGGTACCTTTTTATGGTTACATCATATAAAATATATCTGACTTAGATTGTATGCCAAAGAGAATGAATATTCCAGTATGAATTTTTTCTCACTTTTACAGTCAATCAAATATTATGATACAAAAACATTGAAATGTACCATAACCTTAGTCAATAACTATTGACATTGCAAGAGTGACTCACTTTAATATTCATCCGAGTCATCATCACTGTCACTATCGGAACCTTAAGCATAAGAAATAAAAAGACATTACGATCTGAAATATGGAAATTAGATTATCCTCGTTATGTTAAAATAGGTCTTTAATGACTACTGAAAATCCGACATTGAAGGTCACAAAGCTTGAAACTTGAGTTAAAGACATTTCAGTTTGCACTTGAAGTAAGTTTAGATTTTGTTGATAACGCTGTGCTTTTGCCATCGAGCATGGTATATGCCTTCGGAGACATCTGTTTACTAAAAGCAGAGTTTGTGAATAATAACGCAAATTACTTCAAGTATTAGCCTAAATGCTCGATGCATGAAATGTAAGAAAGCGATATACAAAATCCAATGACCCGTTCACAGTTTTGAAAGATCACAATTCATTTGATTATGACTTACTTTCCCATTGTATGTCGGATTCTTGTAGAATACTTAGAATCATGTCTATCTTGCTTTCCATTTTGGTCATAGATTGTTGTAGTTTTGTTATATCATTCGAATGTTTTGTAACTTTTTTCTAAAAGATAAAGTGGGGCACGGGTTAATCGCGAGAATGTCTTCCAAAATTTAACATTAATATTCATCTTTTACGGGAAAAATATTGTACGAAAATGAAGGATACATTATGTATTTATTTATTTATTTATTTATTTATTTATTTATTTATTTATTTATTTATTTATTTATTTATTTATTTATTTATTTATTTATCAGTATTCCTTCCATTTGCGCATGCTTCCCAAATCCTACATAATGCATTCACTCAGGAAGCTAACAAATACACATATAGCGATTAATCTTAGAATGGTATAATGACAATTTTTAGCACGAGTTTTAAGTGCAAAGTGTAAAGCTTATGTCTGAAACTTACATGAGTAGCATTAAGTTTGGCTGTGTTTAAATATTCGATAGAAGAACTTTTGTCTGAATAAGAACGGACTTAAGAAGCAGAAAAACTCCAAAAATTTAAAATTAAGTGTAAGAAGACAAAGTGCCAGTCTTATAAAAATCTGAAAGTTCAACATTTGAGTACACACAATTCCCTAGTGCACAAGTCATTGATAATGACATAGTCCCCACTTGTAATAGGAGTATTAGTCTTGATGGGACAGGGAAATGTGGTCATTAAGAAGTATCACTGGAGTGTATATGTTGAGATCTATGGGCACATAGGTCTACGTCGTTGTTCCAAATTTGAAACACATGAGGCATGTCTAAGTTATGGTTCTAAATCGGAAAAAAGGATCAGACCTCTAGACCTCTACGAACCTTTATCTTGACAGTTACTCTCTTGCCCTCTTTTTCCTCTCTTTCAATGGTTTCGTCGTCATCATAGAATTTCTTTTTTGGATTACATTCAGAATGGATGAAGTTGTAAAATTTATTCTTCTTGGCATCAGAGAGATAGTGCTCTAGACCGAGAATGATTTTTGCTCTTTCCATCAATGCGTTTGAATGTGCATTGTCATGGACACTGTAGACATCGTAACACAGAAAAAGAAAATCGACTTAGTTTCGTTTCAAAATAACATGTACTCCGAGCTGGGTTATTGATTCAATGCTGCTCGGTTATATCGTATACAGCGTGATTAAACAAGAAACATTTTACCCACATAGTTTGACGGGGGGATTAAACTGCTCCGATCTGCTTCAACATACAAAGAAGAACACAACATATCTAATTTGAAAATGAATGTTACTATGGATCTTAAGTTCTTGTAATCTTACTGAATTCATGTTGTTGGCGCAGGCGACAAAGGGTTATACTGACAAAATCTTGAAAGACATAAATTTCAAATTACCTAGCAACGAACTGATTGACACAAGTAGTGGAATTGTTTGGTTTTTTTCCGTTTCGTAAGCATGGCATTCTTTACTTACCGAGTAAATGTAGAACTGACAACAGCAATAAAGAGATTCAAAAGCACTATAGCAGAGATTGCCAGGTAGGTACCAACCAGGATATCACACATGACAGGATTTTCTTCCTTCAGTCCCTAGGGTGTAAATGTCATGTACAACACCGACCTCAGTAAAACAGTGATAGTTATTTGCTCTTTTCATTTATTTCTATTTGAAAGACATATTATTCATGATAAGACAATAACTGTTACGTTTGTTGATGTGTTAACAGTTCGAGCGTGAGTACATCGAAATTCAAAGAAACAGCCTGTAATATAACTGATACCGCACAATAAGCAATATTTTTTTAAAGATATGA
This sequence comes from Ptychodera flava, assembly GCA_001465055.1. Classification (NCBI taxonomy): domain Eukaryota; kingdom Metazoa; phylum Hemichordata; class Enteropneusta; family Ptychoderidae; genus Ptychodera; species Ptychodera flava. The sequence continues at coordinate 72,783 of LD345746.1, forward strand.
AAGCGACTTTGTAAATCATGTTGTCGTCAGAATCATTGGGCACAAATACAAAGGCTATTTAAGCACTGAGTGTATAGTGGTCGCAATGTTTCATAAAAAAGAGCCAAATATAGAAACCAAATCACACGTTTAAGCGCCAACACCTATGGTATAACATATAGTCTAGGCTTATCGGTATAAGGTTTTATAGATGACTTAATTTCAGATACTGACTTCATAGTTGTATTCATCGACAAGGGTCATTCTGAACAAACTAAAGAGCGTCTCCGAGATAGTCTCGAACTCTTCTACGTCACCACCGAACATCATCCAGAATGCACTCGCTGAAAGGGGAGAATATCAGATAGTATGAAGAAGACATGAACATATTTGTCATATTTCTTTAGGTAATACGTAGTTCAAATCAAACGTTGTAATGTACAATTCAGGGCTCGTGAGTAAAAGTCAGTTATGTCACTGATAAGGGTCATTAATAGTTTACAAGTGATACAAACAAGGCATTAAAAGCAAAACCATGCTTATCATTATAAGCAATTGCCAGATCGATTATTAGATATTAGATATCGGCACACAATAAACACTTACTGTATGGAATGTAGAAGACAAAGTACAGGAAACTAAATCGTGCAACATCACACAAGATTTTGTGACACATCGCGATAAAATGGCCTGAAAAATCAAACCATAACTAGGTTATTTGCCTGTATGTCGACTCTTCTTATCAAAATACGGAGATGACTTTATTTCTCTTTGCGTTTATCTATTACGTCTGTCTGTTTCTGTCATACGTTTATGTCTCTTTTTTCTTCAATGTATTTACATTCACTTTGGTGTTGTTCTAAATGCTAGTTACGAGTGAAACAAGCTAAAGAATGATTATTCAATACATTTAACAACAGCATGATAAATTTTTACCCATTATATTTTGAAATTTATCAAAAATAATACGCTTGTTCACAGTACCACAGATATGCAACTGAAAATAATTAGGCAGACATATTGCACCTGCGTAAAGTTAAAATAGAAAAAAGTGTTTCACTACTGACCCAGTGTCATAAAAGCTCTTGCTGATTTCAGAATTCTAACCCAAACGAAGATAATGGTGATAGAAAATATTCGAATATGGAAAAACGAAGCTTGGCTTTCTCTTTCGTCATCATCTACTCTCACAGGTTCTGTAGTTGTAACATTTCCCATTGTGCCATTGCCATAATCCGGCCGACACAGTTCATCTGGCACGATAATGATGTCGACCAAGTGCAGTACTATGCATGCCATCAACGATATATAAACCAACCAATCGAAGATATTCCTGAAGATAAGTGAAACATGTGAATTATTTATACATTATCAATGAGTAATGCAACTTGAGATAACTTTAAGTTGAATATATATCAACTAAGCGAACGATCGTGATCATTGTGATTTAAATATACCAGTAGCATGTTCAAAGTAATGAGTTTAAACTTTATAAAACGTTACCAAGTAAAGGTATATTTGTCACTGTGACATATCATCATGTCATTACTATTCATGAGCTGTCATTACTATTCATGAGGGCATGTATATCTGTCTTGGATCACGTGTACTCAAGTCAGTCTCCAGCTTAGCATCACTCTATGTACGTAGCTTAGTGCTTAGTGTAATAAAGTAGCATCTTAGATTTTACAAGTACTCGCTGCCTCAAGTCTTCCTTGCATCCCTACAATATCGGAATACCAGCCTTGCCGGCCCCAACACGCTACCGCGTAACCAACAATACCATCATAACGTCGGTTATATCACAGTCACTGTATTTTAAAACTTAAGGGATTCCCAATTAAACTAGCTTTACGTCAGATGAGGTTATTTATATAAATCTCAGACAAGTGTATATGTTTTGCAAGTTTGAAAACGCGACGGGAATTCATATGCTTATCATCGAAGATAACCATGACAGAGATGCATAACTATCGACTCGACATATTTTTCCTCAGCGATTACTCACCAAAAATCAAGTTGATAATGCGATTTCACTTTCTTTAGTTCTACAAGTTCATCATTCAACCATTTCTCTTCACGTGGCCATTTGGGATGACACTGCTCTTTGTCGACTTCAATGATATGTTGTTTCCAACTTCTCCACACCTGAAAGGGAAGACAATAGACTTGCTTTCTTTGCATTAAGATAGTACGCGCTCGGGATAGATAATAGGGCATCCAAACTTTACAATTTATATCCGATCCACTACTTGCGAGGATTCATTATACAGCATTTGGCGTGAGAAAAGTTTTCACTTTCTTAGTTTTTTCAAAATAATATTATTCTCCAGAGATTTAACACAGGAATCTTTGGTAATTTGTTTCTCTACTATACCAAAATTTCCAAAGTGACCTCCGATTTTATTTTTAATTTTGAAAGTGTATGGTTGAAAAATTCCTTTGGGGAAGTTTCAGCAAAAGTGTAAATCTTTTACTTTCGAGACGCATGCTACTCTAAGCGTTATAGGGGATGAAAAAAACTTAGCCACATATTAGATGAGATCAATATTTTTAGAGATCAACACAATTAAAAAAAATAGGTGATTCATTCTATAACTGCTACTGTTAATTATACAATATGACTGTGAATGTGGTGAGGATTCCAGAAGCCCAAGACGCTGTTAAACACAACATTCAAAATGAACTTTACTTACATAGAGTTCCCGTCTTGAAATGAAGAACTCTCGCAGTTCAAGAATTATCAAGATTACTGTAAATAATATCGCAGTGACCTGTAAAAAACATTAATTACCGATTTAGTCGCGAATTCTCCCATATGTTGTAGTATTCGAATTATGATGTTCCTAAATGATACCTTAAATATGTTACCACCTATTTTCAGTTCAATTCACTTTTATTGAGGTAGTTCTCCTTCCTGAAACTTTTTCTCTAATTGTACGTTAACATCTGTTCGGACAGACGAAACATCGATATGATACAAGAATGTGAGAACATGCATATTTAATTGTGATTAAGTGCATGATTTGCTGCAACGATGCTACTGGATGAAGAGTACTTTAAATCGCATTTGCATGAGAAAACCTGATGGTCGATTTTGTGTCGCCTATGATGAGAATAAAAATTAACATCTTTATGTAGGTATTTGTTGTGTAGGGATTTCAAAGGGCAATGCATCTTGTTAACGGTAATCATTATCATCAGGTGTAAACAGTTATGAAATGTTGGCATAATGACATGTCAGGCCTAATGAAATCTACCATCCATGCTATACAAGATCTTACCAACAAACAGTTGTAAAGATGACATTGACTTGATGACGTTCCTTTACTTGTATTGTTAGATTGAACGGAGATCGGACTATTATTACCGAGGCTAGAACAACAGAAAGATATACCCAGGGTTGCTGAACCTTAGCATCTCAATCTTGATTATGGCATAACAAAATCTTATCGTTGCAAAATAAATTGTTAAAATGGACTTCCGTTTTCGTTTGCCTGTACGCTAAAGGTCTCCTCATACCTCAAAGCAGATGAATCCACTGGGAGAATAATGACATTGTATTGCTTAGGTCACTTATAATAGACATTCCACGTTGAAAACAAACCAATAGATGAACAAGGAAGCAACAAGGGTGATCTAAACAACGATTGAACACGATTGACAGACTGACGGATGAGTTTTGCCTCTCTAAAAGCACAGACACAAATGTTTGAGCTTCTAGTTTTTGGACAGAGAAAACTGGGAACTCGGAGCGAGAACAGAATAGAGTGAACAACAATGGAAGAGATGTAGGTTATGTCTCTTCAGTGACGAAACGGAGCCTTGGTGTGACCCTTTATAGAATTTTGCCATATACTCATCAACCGTAACGATATTTTGATGAGCTCATAATAAAATATTAGTATGAACACTTCAGTTCTAATTATTCTAATAACTGACATAGGAGTTTATTCACAAATCGTTATGATATATCGTCCTCTAATAACTTTTAACCTTTGGCAAAATGGTTCTATTTGGATTTATGATGCACTATGATAGGGGGTTGTATGATGAATGTTCGAAAATGCACATTATTGAAGGAAGGGTAGTCAATTTACTTACGACATGTCACAGCTCGCCTATTAAACACTTGGAAAACAAATTACGAAACCAAGTCTACGCGTAAAAGCCGGGACAATTTCAATATAGAATGGCCTAGTTCCAGGGAGAAGGAACAGTCCTTGGACTTTCTCTATATTTCTGTTTAAAGGCAGTTTTGGCGATCCCTGGGATCGCTTTTGTTCTAGTGTGTAAGGGGATTATGGAGATGTGGTAGTCTTTTGTTTTCCATTGAAATTGTAATCTTGTGAGTAAATTTTCTGATGAGACAATCTGGTGCCAATGCAGGCACTGTGACAGTTATCATATAAACACCGATGTTGTAATGGAAGTTTTAATTTATATTGATTGCAAAAGGAATGGCCTATTTCAACACCATAATCACAGGCTTTATGTCACTAACTAATTCGATGATGACGTTTTGTTCCTCTGATTGAGCTTCAAGTGCAAAGTTGTTGTATGATGATGTCATCAGATGGCAATTATGATGAAATATGTATATCAATATGACAAATGAAGAGTTATATAGATGCTCATGATTGGGTGAAGTCATTTTCACGTTCAAATCACAACCCTGGTAAGATTGCAGACAAGAATATTATACTTGCAGATTTAATAACCAACAATGTTTCGACAAAGTAAAGGATGGATCGACAGTGCATGATTCCTAAAGGAATTCGAGGGCTTGCAGTTTGATTTTTATCAAAGCGTCCGAAGGCTTTGACTTCTCGATATAAATTTAGGTAGCTAAAACAAACCCCAGTCTCCGTGAATTTTTGCTTTATTAGAATTTTGGATACCTTACGACAGTTATTTACTCAGAAACTAAACGAAGAAAAGTTTCATAAATGCTGATATCACATTCATGCCAATATTCGACAACGAAGCTTGAACATAGGCTAATCCAGTGTGCATTCAAATTATATTTTGAGAATGTAACATCATGTTTTCCCGTGGCCGTACGAAGTCATTCCAGTAACAACTAAGAGTGATCTGTTGACTAGCTTTAAGATCATAATTATAGTATGAAGTTCTATGCTATACAACCTAAATTTATTGAATAAAGAATGCTCTCTAGTGTTCATCTACAAGTAGGCATTATTTTCTTACAAATGAATATTTTTGCAACACTTTCAACATACCCCTAGAAAACGTTCCACGCCATTGACTTACCCAAAGCACAGCTCTCCATATGTCGTCCGGAAAATAGTAACAGGCTCTAGCATCTGGTTTTATTAAAGCAAGTGCCGTCCATAAAATGTTAAATGTCAAATCGAGAACGAAGTCAAAACAGGCCAAGAATCTACAGAGAACGAAAAAGTAAAACTACATGATACATTACAATCGCGGCAAAACAAGGAGACATGAGCCGACTTATATAACTGTAAAGAAGGATAAACAATCAATAGTGAAATTAAATGGCTATCTCGATTTGAATGAAAGTGTGCATCTTAGTACGACAAATATAAGTAGGCACAGTGTGATTTTGGATAGAGTGACTTAGGATAAGATGGGTAAAAACACTGTGAAGAAACTGATAAAAATGATTAGAAAGAAATACTATATTCATAAAGAAGTAATGTAATAAATACGGCAGTAAGCAAAAAGTAGTGAGGCAGAAGTAAACGTGCATGTCATACATCGCCATGCCCTAGATAAAATTTGACATGGCCATATTGACAGTCGAAGAACAACGGAGCCCAAAACCAACATAGTGCAACGCGAGGGACTGGTCAGTTTCTTCAGCTCGGGGGCGGTGGATTCATGGGGAGGGAAGGGGGAGGGTCACCATGTTTTTGACAATGGTGATGAGGAGTCACTTCACCCTGTTTTCGAAAGTTGGAATGAGGGATCAACCACTATAGCATTCCACTAACTAATCCGCCGGTACCCAGTCCGAAGAAACTGACCAATCTCCAATCTCTACTGAACATGTTCTGAAACTGCAGTTTCCCTGATCCCGCCATCTTTGACTATGTAATTGTAGCTGAGAGTACGAGGAATTTGGATATGCTATTTTGAAAATATGGTCATTTTATTCGCATTCCGAAAATATACATCAGCCAACCAGGCACTCTTATTGGGCCAGGCACCATCACGCCCTGATTAAGCAGCAAGGAGGCTAAAAAATGTTAAGATTTGAATTGTTTTAGTTGAATGGTGAGCGACGATTTTGCTGAATATCCAACTTCCCCATACAAGATGAAAAATGAAATTGGCAGAATTGCTTCTAGCTTTTGGCCGAGTTGACTTTAAGTCAGTAACATTCATTATGACTTGGTAAAGTCGTTAATGGGAGACCTGATGACAGGGTACTTTGTTATTGCTTCATAAGATAAATTTGAAGAAAATGAAGTGTTACAAAAACAGAGTAATAGTTTATCCTAGCTGGATGTATTTGTACGATTTGTTTACGATTTTGCACGGTGACAGTTGTTGTCTCTTAAGTTAATTAGAGGTATACATACTTGCCGAACTTCTGCCATTTGACATCTATCAACTCGCTGAAGACCGGGTGTTTCAAGTTATCGAACTGTCGTTGGTACACTACAACTTGCATCTGTTGAAGGTTCCAGGGATAGTTTACAAGGAGTCATTAAAGGCGAATAAAAGCACAGGGACTTAATAAGAGGAGCAAAATGGTTTTGTGAAATGAGTAATGATAGTAATAAGGGGTTTGGTCCAATTACTTTTTGCCATATTACAACAACTAATTATTAATAAAACTTAAATATAAAATTAGAAATATGATGCACGTTCATGTTAGACATTCAGGAAAGTGATGATGAAGGTTCATGAATATCGACATTGTGAATGGTTAAAAAAAGTCCTTCATAAGGAAATTGTAAGATTTTGGGCATATATACTTTTTTCGATGACTCGACGATAAATAAAAATTAGATGTTCTTGTGTCTAAAATCTTTGTACTGCTGAAGAAAACTATTTTTCTAGCAAGAGTTCTCGACAACTATCAAGCGGCCTTTATCAATAGTGTTGATGAGCACCACTATGTATGCTTCATCTTAAAATATTCCATATTCAGGAGGTATTCTTACAATTTTAAATAATATTTATCATCTCTATGTTGAATATTTAGTCAAAATTTATACTTGTATCGATGACTCGCCATCTAACAGTTTGTTTGTCATAGGTAATTGGAATGACGATATCAACTCTTAATTTTTGGCAATGAGGTGAAACATTCTGCGATGTCAATGATTTTTTATGTTCAGATATCAAGCTTTTAAGTGAAAAGCAGACTCTGAGTAATTTTACTTTTTTATAGAGAGACTCACTACTGATACGACATCTTGGCTTGATAATTGTATTTCCACCTCTAGAGCTCATAATAGTAATAACCCTTTGAGTGCTGTAATTGTTCCCACCAAAATTTTAGTGCAACGTTTTTACCAATTTTCATAAATTTTTCTGTAGATTTTTGATCATTTTGGACCAAATGGACATCACATTTCAATGGCTACACTTTATTATCAAAATTTTGGCAAAAATCTGAAAAATTGACTGGAGTATATTTTCTAAAGGTGGCAAAAATTGACTTTGGCCCTCAAGGGGTTAATGGCAATATCATATAGGCTACAGCCCTTGGTGTCGCGCCAGGGGTATAGATTTTCCGTTGAATGTTTAAAAATGTTGGACATAATTGGCAATTTTTACCATATCAACGTATTAGGGAACAAGAATATTGTATGTCTGCACAGATGAGTCGTCACAATTGTAAAAATTAGAAGGGTTAAAACAAAATTTTCCCGTAGCAAATTAGGACACGGAAGAAGGTCACCTTACCGGCGTGAAAGTCTCCATTTTATGGTATCCTGAAATCAGAATAAGATAAACATTATTGACCGAATATTTCACATCAGCTAATTAGGACGAGTACCTCATTAGAAGATAGAATCTTTTATTTGTTTTCATTTGATAGTTATAAAGGGCGATTTAAGTAGCTAAACTTTGACTCGTTAGATACAGTTTGATATTTGTGTCAAATAACTCTGCTTGCATTAATTTTTAAGCAAAAAAAGGAAAGTCTTGTAGAAATGTAAATCAAGAGGATTCAAGAGGTAGCAAAATTACCTGCATGATTGTCTTCATGATTGTCGTTCTTTTTTACGTCTTCTCATATCCGAGAAAAAATGAAAGTTTCAATTTTGTTAAATAAAATCATGAGCAGCCAACCATATTCTTATTGTCTGCTTAAGCTTCCGTCGACCAATTTGTTATCAAGAAGTCTTCCTAAGACTGTGTCTCGCACTATGTACCTGTGCTACCAGCGAAAAATCGTCCTGAAATCATGCAATATGTAGATGACCTACTTCTACTGGGATTTAGGGTTGTATGCACATGCGCGTACATTACATGAAGCTAACTCATAAAGAATGGCGTTCGTAGTTTTAGTAACCTCGGGTCCACTCATGACCGTTTTTCGCAGGTTGCATAGGATAGGGTATGATTTTAGGCAGAAAAGGACAGTCGATCGATTGTTTATGCAACCCATCTGACCGTTGACCAGTTTTTAACATCGGACACGCTTAGAGGTCGTGAATTTCGCTGATTTATTCAATCGGCTGGTGAAAAGCGTAAACACCATGAGTCTTTTCTGTCGAACAGTGGACTATGTCTCTGTGCTGCACTATGTTTGCCGGGTCTAAGTCACGCAGCTATAGCCGCTCGGTTATGCTAGCCGGCGTGTACAGTAATATCAGTGACCATTATTCTATGTTGAATAAACAAGTCACATTCTTCATATTAAATATGATGATTTTCCCAGTGATGTGTCGAGCGACTGTGCTGTAAATTGGAAGAAAATTGTCGACAGTGCAAGAACTTGTCAATGCTTGGCCAAAATGACGCCCTATTAACGAATATTATATATATTATAATAAGGTTATTGCGAAAATACCGCAGAGGTTACACTCGGACATAGGCACCGCACATCGCACGACGTGAGGATACGCTGCGTCAATGTCCTCGTGCATCATGTTCGATATTTTTGTAATAAGAGAAAACTTCAGTTATTATGAGTAGGCAGGCCGGGGAAATTGGGGAAAAGGTCACATTTACAAACTTAGTCTGGGAAGAGAGTCACATTTTACAGTGTTTGGTTTCAGATGAATTCAAAGTCTGAGTTGTATAAAGAAAGTTCATAATAATCTGGACTGCACAGAAATTAGAGGTGAAAGGCTAGTGTTTTTATGAGGTGGGTGGTAATATTTTGACCTGCATTTTTGCAGGGTCATGAAATTTCGTAGATGCATGTAGGGGAGGGTCAACATTTTTACGCATCTTTAAGACGGATCATGTGGCCGATATTGTTCTTCGACTAAAAGTTTCAAATAATAGTACATTGGAGTCTATTGGGCTAACTATTCAGAATCTTGTTTCACCCTACATGGTAGTTTATGACATAACTACGAATGATCTTCAAAATATAAAAGTAGCAATATCTATGCATTTATAGATGTTTGATTATGATATCAATGCACCTGATTAGAATAGGATTGTTATAAGTGCACATGTATACAAGAAATGTGATTTTGGAATTTCACCAAATATGTTGATCCACTAAATAAAATAGAAGTGGATGTGAAAACTAAGAACTAGGAATATCTGTACATTCATAGATGTTTGATAATCGATGTAAATATACTTGATTAGAATAGGATGGCTGAAATTGCATATGTGTACCAGAAATTTGATTTTGGAAATTTTATTCACTATTCGATTCAAAATACATAGCAGTTTATGAGTTCGGGGGAGCTCACATATTATTAGGAGGCGTAATCGAAGGCTTATACTTTCAAAAAAGGTCATAAGGGGGAGGGTCACATTTTAAATGATTGACCACCCTAAATTTCCTCTGGCCCATCCCCCTTATAATAACTCAAGGCTCCCTAACCTTATACTCTTCCTTGTGCATGGCAAGGATTGAACGACAATGTGTCATTCACTCTGCACTAGAAAAGAGGGGTGAATATTGAAGTCGGACTCACTTCTTTCCTTGGGTGTCTGAGGTTCAAGATGATGCAAATCAAAATGCTGAAGTCTGTTTGCGTCGTCAAATCGGTGGAATTGGTCCAACGCAATGCGAGCCTGAAAGGGCATATGTCATAAAAAAGTGCATCAAATTATAACAATTATTTCCTAAAAGGCTGTGACAACGTTGTCATGTACTGAAGAGATGTTACTCGTCCATGCTAGATATATCTTTGAAGAACACTTAGTGATAAGTATCATTAAATTTTCTTTTTTAATACATCTCTTTTTTGCCCATTCCTGCAAGGGCTTTACTCACACAAGATTCAATTCAAAGATATTTTCTCTAAACTCCCCCTCCGTTTGATAACATGCCATAAACACGTACAATTGAATTACTGTTTGTAAATATGAATCGTGTTGTTTTTCTCTTTGTACTACATCTTGCTTCTGATATTTCTTTCCATTTCTTCAGGGCTTTGAATAACATCAATGCAAACTTTTCCTATCGATAAACAAGTAAAACTGAATTTCTCTTTGCACTACTAGGAGTGGAAACTCCAGTAAAGGTGGTAAAAAGATCAAAATAGTATGTATGCTGTCAATCTCAGTAACTTACTACAATTGGCATCTTTGCCAACATCACCGCGATACATGGTTCACCGTGTTTGTCAATGACATCTGCCCTGGCGCCCATTTTAAGAAGTAACTTACAACTTATGCTTCGATCTGAAATAATATCAGAACAAATGATAACATTTTGAAATAATGGCGACTATACTCGCACAGTTAAAGGTGCAAATGTCCAAATTTAAGGTTTGCTATGAACGAGAATGGATTACCTCCAAGCGCCGCCACCATCAACGGTGTTCGTCCATTCTTATCTTCTTTGTTGATCAATGTCTTGTCTTTTTTGTAAATCACTTGTAAAGCCTCACAAGCATTGTTCGCAGCGGCGAAGGTTATAACTGTGCGACCGTAGGTGTCCGTGGCAGATATATCAGCTAAAAGACACAACTGGTACTGTTAGTATCGTTGAAAGTGCAAAATCATAACTCACTGAGAGAACAACCAAAATTGTATATTTTTAGACTTGCATTTAGCAATATTACATTTACTAAACGTAATATTTTAATTGTCATTTTCTATTTCTACCATTGAAAGATGAATCTTACTTTGAACTAATAGTGTAGTTCCGATTCGTCCATTGCCGTCAAGTTATCACATCAAATCTTCAAACTCCTTAGTATTCGTTTGACGCCTACTTCTACAATTATCTTAATTTGTATTTAATATTTATTAGTATTGGTCTCAGCGTTTTTAGCCTTATATTATTATGAATTTTACTACTCATTTTAGTCTAATTCTTTGCACAAGAAGGTTACGGCACCTCCAAGATATTTGACGCTACAAGAGTTTACCAAAGGCTCCTAATATTAAGCTTCATAATAAAAAAAATCACGAAAGAAAAATACACGTTATTACATTTGGGCCCTTCGCAGTCGCTGCTATTATCGCACTGGTGTTTGCGATCGTGAAGTTTGCTGTGAAACGGAACCCGATAGCTAAACCATTACTGATTAATGAATCTACGATAGATCCTCAATAAATTCACCACAATTTTGCGACTTACATGACCATTTACTCGCTCCATAAGTTACCTTTGTTATCAAGCAAGAACTTCACCATGGCGCGTTTATTCATAGATGCGGCAACATGCAAAGGTTGACGGCCATACTCGTCTGCTTGATTCACATTGACACCTTTGTCGATCAATAACTGTGCAACATCCCTGTGCCGACATCGAGCTAACTGTAAAGACAAATTGTGATATATTAATGACGTTTCCAGTGGACAAATGCAAGTAACAAGAAGCCTGTAAATGTTATTATAGCTTTCTATTTTTCACGAAGCAGGGATATTCATTAATATTTGGTGGGTAATATGGCTATCACGTTAACAAGTGTGAATTTATTTACCTACGTTACCTTTCAATGAAAACGTCTGATCCTGTCTTAGGTCAAAAAAGAAAGAAATGTTTCTAGTCAGCGCGCGCGTCACTTGAACAACAGGGCGTTACCCTTTTTTTCCTGTTTTGTGGCCAGCGGCCGCGGCAAACTACGTACTGCCTCAGCTGGCTATAAATCAAGTTTAAGGGTTACTGGACACTGGTGGCGGGCTTCATACATCTACCTCGTGCCTGTACCTCTTTCTCAAAATATTTACGTACAATTCAACGTCTATCTATTAGTAATACACACATTGCGCAAGGGCATAAGATATAAGGTCCACCTAGCATGGCCGACCTCTTAATCCGTCAACAAGGAGCACGTACGTTCTGTGTATTGACATGTTAATCTCAGTTCAAATTGTGTTCGAGTCACGGCAGAGACGACCTTACTTAGACTCTTCCATATTTTGAGCAGGGGTAATCTGAATACTGGCGATAGATTTGTCCTGGAGCCGTATTCTGATTTTCCCGTAGAGACTAGCGTGAGTATTTCCATTATGGGCAACTTTCAGTCAATACCAATATCAGTGACAATTTCACCAGTCATCGAGTTTCGAAAATATGTCTATGTGACTATATTATAAAACTATAAAACTGACCCTCCTCCCTCCCTTGAGGGGAAAAAAGAAGGGCCTGACCAGAAACATTTCATTTTTTGGCCTTATGTTTGGTATACTTCTTCACAAAGAAGTGTATCTCTGTTTATGTAAATCTACGGGAATTCCCCACATAAGCGTTTGTAAGTCCCAGGGGACGAACTGCCCTTCCACGCAGATGTCTTAGACATGCCTGGGCCAATTCCTTTCAAACTTGGTGCAATGACATCACACCGTAATATACTTATGCATACCCATTGTTTTTGGCTTGACATCAATAAGTAGTGATTTTTGAAAAGGAGCTGTTTCTAAAGAGACTTCACCAAATTTGATGAAACTTTGTGCAATATATTAATCTCACAGTGTTCTGAGAGAATGCCATAAAATTGAGCAACATTCTTTGCAAATACATTTGGCACGATCATGTCAATTAATTGCTAATTTGCGTATTCGATGAACTAGCATGATTAGTGTGGTATGGCTAGAAATACTGCAGCAACTTTGACGAAGCTTGGTACCGACTTTTTTCTTACAGTGCTGTAACAGTTGACAATCATATTCAGAAACACCCTGTTGATTAATTACTGACTAATTCAATGATCTTCGTAATTTATTATAGCCCAAACATTGGACTATGTGCCCGAGGGTAGTTGACCATTAGCCCTACGCAAATGGTATCCAACATCGAGGGTACATATTCCCTTGTTTGGGCTACAATGCCTCTCTTACATAGTTTTTATTCCAATTTTTCGGGTTTATATACAAATGACAATCATTTACTTTATTTTCATTGTTAAACGAAAATCTATTGAAAATTGAGAACGATTTTCATCATCGGACCGCGCATTGATATATTTAGATTACTGTTATACAGTTTATTGAAACAGTTTCGAATTATTTTGTAAAAGCGCTATTTCCTAATAGTATGTAAAACATGCAATCCCGAAGAAGTCAAGTTGGAAATAGTTCGGCTTCACTTTTAGTCAAGTGATAACTATGCGGCCCGTAATGTCATTAACAAGTTGACTTTGGAATATTATAGAGCGCACAGCGTTCTATATATAAATATGACTGAAGCATGTAATGATAGCTTAACTTTTATCACCATGGTACATGTATGAACCGATCCAAATTATTTTCTGTGGTAAAGCTTGGTCTCTAAAACGGGAAAAGAATGTTTGTAACTTATGATCTATATCGTGAACGACTTCACTAAAGCTGATGACACTTGCTGCTGATGTTGATCGTGCAAAGATTTAAAAGTCAAAAAGGCATTGAGCGTTGTCAGTAGCTAATTATAGTAAGTCTCCCATTTAACGGAAATGGGGCATTTTTGGGTGATATCTTGCGTCTTATGTCGTTGATCAAGTAGATCTAGTACGTGCAGATATGCAGCTATCAAAGTGAAACTCAAGCTCAATCGAGCTTTGCTAGAGCATGAAGACGGGGTGCATTTATAACTAACGGGCTTGGAAGTATGGTACATAAATTCAATATAAGCAACATGTAATATAATGTCAACATCGTTCAGACCACCACGTTCACTGCATCAAAACGCAATAATACAGATCAATTCACATTAATTAGTTGGCTGTATTATAGAATAATACACGTGAATTCACATGAATCCACATGAATACAGGCTTGCTTAATACAGGCAATGGATTCTTGACTGTAACAGGCAATGGATTCTTGACTGTATTCATTTTTATATGCTCTGTTCATCTTAATACAGGCAATACTCCACACTAATACAGTACACTAATACAGTAAGTGTTATTGGGTTTTCATGCAGTGATTTTTCTAAAATATGTTCAGATTAGGAAGATTTTAAGCATTAGTATTATTACACTTTGAGGGTATTAAACTACTAACGCGAGGAAACGGAAGAAGTGAAATCTGTGATCAACATTTTGTGTTAATTCATGTCTTATTTTCGCTTTACCTTATGTAGTAGTGTCTCTCCCTCTTCATCCTTGGCTTCTCTGTCGATATCGGTTCCTTCACGTCCAACTAATAGAAGTTTAATTTCTTCAAGTTTATCTTTATCTGTGTCACCCGAGTCTCTGTATTTCGCTTGCTGATCTGCGTCTTTGTCTTTGTCTTTTTCATTTTCATCTGTTTCTTTGTCATTGCCATTGTGATCTTCTTCTTTGTCATTGTAATCTGCTTCTTTGTCTTCCTCAATGTGATCTGCTTGTTTGTCTTTGTCATTGTAATCTGCTCCTATGTCTTTGCCATTGTGATCTGCTTCATTGTCTTTCTTAGGGCGAGCTGCTTCTTTTCCTTTGTTTTGGCATAGATAACAGAAAAAGGGGTCCTCTGCTTTTTCTGTATTTTCTTTGACTTTCGCTGAGTTAGCTGCTTCCTCTCTCGGTGTGTGAGCTGCTTTCTTATCTTTGTCATTTTGATCCCCCTCTTCAGATCGAAACTGGCATAGACATCGGTCATAGGGCTTGTTATTTCTTGTACTTGCTGCTCGTCTGCCTTCTCCTTTGTAGTCTTTGTTTTGAAAGCGCGATATCAGCTCTTTTAAGCTCTGCGGTGGTTCCATATTACCGTCGACCTCTGGGCAATACATAATACATAAGAAAGATAGTTTGTGAAAAGACCTTAGCGATGCAGTACAAAAACCGTGTTGGAATTAGCAGTTTGCAACATTGTCTAATGGATTGTCTCAAATTGGCACAACTATCCATGGAAAAATTAACAGTGAACGTTCTACAGATAGCATGATATACCCACGTTATCTGCCAGTGATTTACTCGTGCAAAGTAGGAATGAAGTCGAGGCGTGCGATCCTACGATAGGCTAAGATCAAAATACGTACACGTTGTAGCGTTGTCTTATGATGCAAACATATAATGTGACAAGCTGAGATGTGTACATACATGTATGAATATATGCTATTACTGTTCAGAATCTAGAAAATAGGTGATATTCAGAATCAATATCAAAGTTGGAATAATGTTTGCTAATGTGTATTTTTGATTTGATGCAAAGAAATGTAATTGTGGTTTCAGATGACAATATTGTATCTCGTACAGACTAACACGAAAGCATCTCACATATGAACGTGGCGTATTTTGCTTGATACATAGGATTAATTACACATGGTTAGAAAAAGAGACGAATACGAGACTATATAAAGGGAAAGTGTCGATCGATTTGCTACGGCCAGCAGCTGCAGAGGCTCTTTGGTCTTTCAACAGAGAATAAAAATGGGAAAAGTCACAGTTTATCACTATATTGTGAACAGTAAAATATATATTTGATATGTTTTGACATTGAGAAACGATGAATTTTGAACGGTCTCACAAACTCCTTGATCAAATTTCAAGATGGACCTTATTTTATAAAGTTTTATAAGATCCAATCATGTAACCTATATGAAGGATTTCAAATCAACAATCACCCTTCGCAACACCTTTTAATCAATGTGTGTTATTGTTGACAAGCAAACAACAAGCAACAAACACAAACATAAGAGCCTGAATTCCACTTATCTATGAAGCCAAAGTGGCTGTCATTACTATCATGGTGATATATATATATATATATATATATATATATATATATATATATATATATATATATATATATATATATATATATTATATATATTATATATATATGCGTGTGTGTATTTGTGTATGTGTGTGTGACTTGTGAATATTTACACTGCCATAAATATTTACCATTGTTGACGTCGCTCAATTGTTCCTCACTTGATGTTTTGTCAGATTTAGGGTTTGGTTGTATTCTGTTTGACATCTTTATGAGTAAGTATCTCAGCGACCAACGAACGGCTTGTGTCAGAGTCAAACAGGAACATTCTGAAAGTGTGACCACACAAATCAAACAAATTTCAGTTGTTTTAGAATCGTATCATTGTTCAGCATACTTGATCCTTGCATCGAAAGGTCATTGTGTCATACTCATGATCATGAAGAACATTAATCTAAAGTAGCCATCTTTTATTATCCCCTCATGGAGAGGATCGAAATACGTAAAAACGCTAGATGCGCCACTGCAGGCATTGTTCGTCTAGAAGTTATGAACATGATCATTAGATGGCAAGCATATATTAAACTTGTTATCATTATACAAGGCTTACCAGTCAGTATCTGTGTGTGCCAATTTCTTTACCCTCGCTGGCTCTGTATAGTATTTCAAAGAAAAGAGTCCGTATCTGTTAATTGCCTCCTAATCCCCTTCCTTAATTTGTTCTGCCGATAACCAATGCGGGGGCATGTCGCCCTGACCAAATAGCTTGTTAGCCGCTCATAAGGTAACCTAATGAGCTGCTAACGAGTTATTTTGTCAGGGCGATAGCCCCCCCCCCCGCATTGGTTATCGGTAGAACGTATTAATGAAGGGAATTAGGCAGAGAAATTAGCATATATGGACTGCTTTCTTTGAAATACTATACAGGGATAGCGAGGGTACAATAATAGGCACAAACTCGACACAGGTAAGGCTTGTATAATGATAAAAAAGTTTAATAATTGACATTTATTGATCATATTCATGTCGTCTAGACGAATAATGTCTGCAGTGCCCTGTGATCCAACCGCACACCAACTCTTAATATGTCGTGGCCACTTCGTATTATTGTATCAAAATCATACAACACGTATGGTACTTTTAAACGATTATGACCGTTAGTCAAAGTAGTCCAAAATTGTCATTTTCTGTACTATTTTATTTGTAACATTCACACTTATAAATGGACATAAAGAATGGATGAATAAAATGCATGAATGGATTAGTCGTCGCAATAATTCAGCTCAACTTGAGATGTTGAGGTCGTAGGGCCTAGTTGACCTTTGGCTCATTTTTATGGCTGTAGAGTTGGCGTCAGTTCAGAAGTTTTGACTTAGTTGCTTTTGTAACCAGTATGTCTTAATAAAAATTTGCTATGGCTTAGGTGGTTTTAGCTTAGTTAACCGTTGGGCCGAGTCTACGGTTAAATGAAAATAAAGTCATGTATGGTCTCCGTCAACTCCTCGAGGGTTTTGTTGGTAGGGAATCATACGCGACTGAATCTTTCAGTCTGTGTTTACTGTAAGTCGGTGTCATTCGCTCTCTTACGCCCACTCCATCTTGCCAAGCACCAACGGTCAATCCTAGCCTCGAACGCACCACAGATCAACAGGTAGTAAAGATGTGCAACAAAGATTTGGAGAAGTGCCGCATAGCGTGAATACCCACACCACCAAAAGGGTCATAGCAAAAAGAGTGCTGAGGAATGGTATCTCCCGTCTTTTTTCCTTTTGAAATCTGCCTGTAAATTTCTGATCATAATCCGTCAATTCCACATTGAAATCAGAGTAAAGAGCTGTGAATTTAATATTGAAATGACTGACCAAGGGCAGTCATCGATATTTCGACACCAATGCCAAATGTCAAATGACACAAATGTCACTGACGAAAAGGAAAGTTTCCCTGATGAAGGGTAACTTTTACTACTTTTTTTGAAAGCTTATCATCATGATAATCGCGACGGTTTACTATAAATCTTTTTCGATTTTAATTTGAGTCAAATTATACGCTTATGATACTGCCGATGATTTCACCTCTAAAATGATTCTGAAAATCTCAAGATCGGTTTACAAATCTCCAAATTTTTTTCAAAACGGTTTGCAAAGACTGCCAAGCCTTTGTTTTATCAGGTTTTGATGTAAACAATACATATAAGAATTGTGACACGACTCTGTGAATACATTTTCCGTAATGACTTCTTGTACCGAGACTTTTGTGAAATTCTCAAGCATATGGCAATATTACAAACATGCTGGTCAACGGAACTAGCTTACATTACAAAACCAATGGGTATAGTCAGCTACGTTAACCATACGACCATACAACATAACTCCAACGACTATCTCCAACGACTATTCGTCAAAACGTTTGCTATTTTCGAATACGAGTGTTATGCCGACGGCAAATTGGACACCTTTAGTACACCGACCTCCTTCAAAGAGTTGATTTATAACAAGCTAATCCTGAGCTCCGAAATTGCGACATCACCTTGCACTGATATTGCTATGTGTTGTAGAATGTACACAGGTTAGTTCCCCATACAAGGACGCTCATAGCTGAGCATTATTTATTTCCACCAAGATCCACCTTTATATCGAAGAAATATTCAGTGCCCCTCTCTCGTCATAGCAATGTACAAGCTAGAAAGTAGAAACCTATATTGAAGAAGTTAGAAAAAGGAAGTACACCACAGTAAATTGCTAACATCAAACTCAAGTGACTTATCCATCCTCTGTCAATTATTTAAAACCAACCGGTGTGTACAACCGTACAGAACGTGGGCAAACAACGAATATTTTACTTGACAATGAATTACATTTAGACTTTATGTAGAATTCCAAAGTCAATTGCACTAGAGTAACTCTCCGTTGTAACCCCTCCGTCGCTTAAATATGTTAAATGATTGATCGAAGTTTGTTCACCGAGACGGCCTTGCTTTCCGAAGAAAGTACGCCATAGCAACGAAACATAATGAACACAAACAAGCATATTTTGATCAATGAAAAATATTTCAAAGATACCAAGAGAAGAAATGCAGCATTTTTCATTCTCTAAGCGTTAATTTAGAATCATCAATATATGCTTTCTTGCTGCACGTGGTATGCGGAAATAAGCAAAAGTGCCAAACGTTGGTCTAGCGACGATTGTTACAGTAACTTTCGTGTTTATTTTAACGAGACTAACAAGACTGAGAAATAGTTGGATTTCTTTGCCACCTAGCTGATGAAGAACGCAAGATAACTGTCAACAATGGTATCGACATACCGTGACAGTGAGGCTCAGAACTGATGTGAAACGCATATTTACCAACCAAAGAAGCACGCGTTTAACTCTACATGAAGATATAACATTGATAAAAGTTATCATGAGCTATCTTTGAATAGCTGATGTAAGCTTACAGCCAGAACACATTTCTCGAAAATGTCCAAGTTTATCTACTATCATGATCTTTTGCTTTATACTTTATAAACTTTTTGAATTCATGTTAAGTAACCGGAAACCAGTTAAAAATCTCTGGTGATCGAACCCGTCTTAGACCTGCCGTATTTGACCTTAACTTTAAGTTGAACCGTGCTGATCAGTATAGAATTATGGTATGTAACGTACTATGTCAATGAACAAGTATACTTACCAACGTTATACGCGAAGTAAGAAACACACGACAGTGATTTTCTTTGTTCTGCTCGGTGATTTCGTTCAGTGCCGAGCTCCCTTTATCAAAGTTGAGACCTACTGAGTCTCCTCGAAGATCGTGTGCTACCGCAATGTTTGGCACGAACAGTTTCTGTCACCAAGGTGATTTCTTTCAATAGGATCGCCATTTATTGCTCAACAAATAACGACCTCGTGACCGACTGTGCCCCCTCTGGTATCATAATTTTAAAATTCCATTCAAATAATTAATGAATTTTAGGGCTTGTGACTCCCACGCTCTACAAATGCCGAGTAAATGTGTTATCCTATAATTCTACATTGACGTGTTTTAAACGTAAATTAACACGATGGGAACTAATTTGGAAGAATAGAATATTTTAATTGTTCAAATTAATCAAACGCGTGAGGTGCCCTGCAGCTGCAAATTGCAATATTACAAATTACCCATAACAACAATGGAAAAAAACCGAAAAGTAGATGTGCTTAAATTTGTTGATTAAACCAATATTGCAACAATATCCTATTCTCCCAAATTAGTTCCAGTCATGTTAAATGTACAAAAAACATTTTGAGAAGCATTCGAGACAACCCATATCTGATTTTAAAGAAAAAGTTCCTCATGAGGCAACTTCAAGGAGAGCCCACTTGACTGTAGCTAGTGTGCTGTTACCTTTATTCGTTTCTTTTTGTCGAGAACATACAAATATGTAGAGTGCTTGTAGAGTACTTCAGATTAAGGCACTGCAAGCGAAAATACTTAGAACGTCCGTGCTAACACAAACATTTTCGAGTTTTGATTATATTTGCTTGTACAGCATGAAAATCAACTTTGGAATTTTTATTGCGTGTAAACTATTACCTTGTACGCGAGTGGTCACTTCACAGTTTATTTGTAAACAGAATATTTTGTCAAAGGTAGCGATACTTCTGCCGAAATTCCAACCCGTTTCAATACCGTCTTAGTCCTATTTTCACTGCCTCAAGTTACTATAATTGTGAGTGTATAACTACGGCATTTCTGCTTCATGCCAATGCGGCAGTCATTATTGTGAAATGTTGCAGAATTGCCATTTGCATGTTAATTAATAGTGCACCATAGCCTGCCTATTTTTTGTAATATACATCTATGAAGTGCAAGGTACTAGGTGCAGGGATGAATGCCTAGGGTCGGCCAACGGACTTATGCAGCATGGAGCGAGTGTAAGCAAGCTGAGTCCTGGCCCTGCCCGCCAGCAATCCCTTGTACATGATTTATACGACGCGAAACCGGGCAACTCAGCAACTACAAAATATAAGATTTACGGTGCTGCTTGATATACCAATGGCCACAATTTGAATGTGTTTGAAGTTTAATTCTCTTACTAGATTCAGAATTTACCATGGGCAAATCTTGCTCTAGTCATCTTAATTATTGGAAAAGTTCGTTTTTGGGTGTGGTGGAATATTGGTCGAGCTACATTGTTCGTGGCCCAGTCGGTCTGTGCCAAATTGGTTAATGGCTGACTTTAATATGAGCAGTATTTTTACTATCAGTCGTGTCTTTCTCTGGCTTGCGTTTTAGCAGTTGGCTCGTATAAGCATTCGCTCTTTTATACACTGAGATAAATGCATACTTTTCACCTTATGAAGTCCTATTTTGGCAAGGCACTATTTTGAGGAGGCAACGTTGTGTCAACATAACGCAATAAACGGAAAATTTACAACCCGATCAGTAGACACGTGTAAATACATTAATCCGCTTATACCCAGCCACGCTACAAATAATACTGGCAACTATCTGCAGAACTCTAATTTACTTTTACATATTTATATGTAATACCATGGTATTTTTCTCTGATTGAAATCATCGGATACGAGTGTTTTTCGCGGAGCCGTACAACTTCGAGCCGAGGGCGAGAAGTTGTGCGGCTCCGCGAAAAACAAGAGTATACGATGACGTCAAACAGAGAAAAATACCATGGAATTATATATATATATATATCACATAAACAGTCTTCTTATTTTTATTTGATGTGAATGGATCAAAAGTATTGTAACATATTGCATGATTTTTCTCGCGGTTTGTGTTTTATTTACGCGGATTACTTTCATTTAATGAGTAAAGCGGCCCATCACCCTGGAGATGTGCAAATATTTAGAAGCATACTTTCATTCAAAATCCGATCAAGTTGAAATTTTGATACAGCGAATAGTATCTCCACCAATCAGACATACGGATTCGGTCACGTGAACGTGCCAATCATTGTCTTTTGGTGGGCACAGCGCTGCCGTCACCGGTCTCCGCCGGTTTAAACTTGTCAATGCATTCCCATCTCGGTCGTCAATGTTCATCTTACGCACTTCGATGTTTGCCGTGACATATATATATATATATCACTCGTAGATACATCCTAATTTTGTTACTTGACGAAAACTCTGTTCTGTTGTGAGTGTGTCCGAGTCAACTTTCGAAAGACATCGGATTCCACAGCGCTGCAGCTCGACGGCTTATGTTTCGCTACAGCCCTACGCTGTAGCTTTGATTCCGGTCGAGAATTAACGAATTTTTTTGTATGATGAAGGAAATTTATCGTTGTCCGTCGCATGATTTCATGCTTGAGCCTTCTATGTTGCTTTCCCGAAGATTATACGGTACTCGTTAATTTATTTGAACTTGCGTTGAAGTGTATCTTTCGGGTCACACCACGACATGGGTTGGCGGGTATGACGTCTACATTAAGCACTACGACTCGGCTGGAGCCGTGACATTACTGAGCCATTAAAACGATTGACGAAGTCTTCATTTGATTGTTGGAAATAGCTGAAGTTTAAGCGATTCTAAATTTCGATGAACATACCTTCTATGTTTCCATGTCTATATTTATCAGGTCACCTTTATGGTATGAAATTTGCTACACGTGCTTACATATAAGTATCAAGTTGGGTCAGACCATTTGTTGTGGTGAGTTGGATGGACATTTGCCGAGTAAAATTTGTTTTGGTATCGGCACTTGGAGACAAACTTAGAACGCTTGTTAGGTTAGGTTATTCTGCATTGATTATGATTAGACAGAGATTTCATTTCTTGGACACAATTGAGAAACTGCTTACTTTCGATAGGCTTGACCAAGACATCTTGAATGGTTTGTCCTTAGATTTCAAGTACCAGAAATACTTTGATAATTCTGTTCTGTTCTAATCTGTTAGCCTTGTTTCGGAAAGATGGGACATAATTGGCATAGCGTGCTTTAAATGTGTTGTCAGTTTATAGGCCGATGTAATGTTTCGCTTCATTGGCATCGCTTGTAAATTAACTTTATAGATTACGCATTTAGACTGGCAAGCTCCCTGGAGTGGGCGATTGGCCTTGATAATACAGGAGATGGAAGAATTCCTTTCCGACATTGGTTTACACACGTGCACTCTTGCTGAATGGTGGGTAGGTCCATATAATTTTACGCTGTCTTTTTCATGTTTTCTTTGCCGGCTTGTCAACACGTGCGTATTTTAACTGGTCATTGTATCCACTGTCCTTAAGTGCCTTACTGTAAATATCGCTGCATGCCTTGTTGAACAGATCTTCATATCGAGAAGGTGCGCTTTCCAACTGTATCGCGGATGTGTTTATTTATGGAGGTTGCGTGGTTAGATTTCTTATTGACATATACCGTGTTGTCGTTAGGTTTTCTGTTCGGGTTGTATTGGCTGTTGCTCAAGTTTAGAGTTATGTCAAGAAAGTTTACAACGCTTCTGTTTACATCGATGTTTAAAGCCGAAGTCTTTGATAAGTGCTTTTTCATTTTGTCAGCTTTTCTGCCTTTGGCGTTCTTTATTACACCAAAGCCGTCATCTCTGTAAAATAATATATAATGGCTTTTATCGAAGGATGAAGTAAGTATATTGAGAATCATAAAACACCAACAGTTCAATTACCTCAGCTCCGTCGTAGTAACTTCCCATTGTTTGGTCATACAAATTGGCGCAATCATGCTTCATCCATGGTACAGAGTCATCATATAGGAGTGATTTCCTTGAATGCATAATGATATCAACATCCCTATCTGAAATGGTGGTGTGTTGTGTTGCAAATTCAAGAAATTGTGTAGCAGGGATTCTGAAATAGATGGGTAACAATTCACTATGTCGAATGTAACGAATCTGAATTGCATCTTGTCTTCTTTGTTTTCAAACCAGCGGATAACCTATGTTTACTTTCCCCATTGGTTTACAGCTGTGATTGTGATTGTGATCGTGAAGAGAACAATACCATCCGCTATCACATTGCATATGGGCAATGCAATTCAAATTGCCTCACTGTATATAGTACTGAATGCCTTGTTTATCAGACCTTTATCGCTAGATATCGAGGAGATGCGCTTTGTAACTGTATCAAGGATGCAATCACAGCTGTAAATCAATGGAAATAGGGGCAAAGACAGAATTATCAAGGGGAAGGGGTTAATTTTTAATAATATGCCTACCCGTTAGTTGACGCTATTTAAATTTTCAAGGTAGATATAAAAATACAAGATTAAGGCTCTAAAAGAGTTGTTAAGGGGGCTAGTGTCCAATCCTAAAATTGATGTAAGGATTTGGAGTAATATCGATATTTTGAAGTCATACTGATTGCTTTTATCCAATACTTCAAGTAAGATATCAAGTACAAGACTACAGCCTGGAACAGAATTAACAAGGGCTCGGGCTAGTGTTTATCAAGAATATGCTTCCGATACATAGGGACGGTTTTGAAACCATAGTATTTGCTGAATATTAACAGTTCGAGAAGCATAAAAATCATAGCTTGGAATAGAACTCAGAACTGAAAAGGTTATGGATTGTGTTTTTTCCTAACATATATTGCCTATAGGGGATGCTTGTCAGTTGATAATTATAACTTTGACGTCACAGCAATAACTGCTTTAATTGAAGTTAGATATAAAATTTAAGATTAAAGGGACATTATTTGTATCTTTTGACCTTATATTGTTGCAAACGAGGAGTTGACAATATTGTTCGACTTATTGAAAGATGTCTAAAGAACGGTCGACCATAAACAACTTCCATCCCGTTTGCGTACACTGTATAGAAAAACCTTGGGTCAAAAGTCAATGGTGGGCTACCGTTGACCTGCGGTCAGACCACACTGCTAACTGCTATCTAGGCCGCTATAAGCATCCGCGTGTAAAAATATAAACCATACGAAGTGAAAGTCGAGAGCGCAGTTTAGCAGTTTCGGGATTCCCTATTACCGATGCCGTTTGCTCAGTTACATTTTGACGGTCAGTTTTTCATGGAGATCTTGACAGCCAATCCTGCTCTTAGATACACCATTCTTTGCTGCTACAGAGCACATTTTTGTAATGGGCATTTCAAATGCCTACAAGCTGCAAGAAGCCGACGACTCGGACAAGGCCTATTTTTTCGTCTCGTTTGTACCTCCATATGTAGACTTGCCCAAAGCTTGTGGGAATAGAAATGTCAAAACAGAGTACAATGAAGGGATAAACTTCAGTAGACAGTCACATTATTGTCGAGGTGATCGCGAAATTGAAGCATATAAACAGAGGGGCCTCTACTGTCTATGATTGAAGCTGCTTTGGCGACTGACACGTACATCATGTACATTGTTGGGTGAAAGCTAGCTCTGCCACAGGTCCAGTAGGCATAATTTGTGATGATTTTTTCCATTATTATCATAAAAAATAATTATGAATATTAATAAATTATTAATGTGAATGTTACAGAATATTAAAA
>LD345746.1:102750-125263 GCA_001465055.1 Ptychodera flava
CATTGAACCTTGCCGTAAAGAGCAAGAAGGTGGTTTTACATATCCTTGAAGCCGTCCATAGTCACAATTTAGGTCTCCTATTGATTTGACCGGGGATTTCAGTCACCGAAAAAATGAAAAAAAATATGAAAAGATACAAATAATGTCCCTTTAAGGTGGCTTTCCACCTTTATCGAGGTATTTTATGTCGAAAACACGAAAATTTGTGACTGAATTCTCGGGCAGCCACACTTTGGGGTCTGCTAAAAATGAAAAGTATTGTTATTTTTTTTATAATTTTATACTGGTATCAAAATCTGTAATTAAAATCGGTCGTACAATAATTTTGAAGTATTTTTATTGGTATTTGTGTTTTAGATAACTTTTCTGCACTGTTTTAGGAAGACCTTGGCCAATTTATGCCGGTAAATAATGATCGATCAAACAACAGAGTCCTCGGACTGAATAAAATATATGTAAACAAATAAAAAACACTCAAACGAGAAAAAAAAACAAATAAAATTAACAAGAACTAAAATGAGTATAAAAAAAAACGGATATAAAAATACAAAATATAGCAACTTAATACGTCGATTAATTGAAATTCTCTAATCCGTTTACATTTATTTCAACACTAAAACGAGAACAGATACATTTTTGAATAGCAAATTAATCATACTTATGTGAAGATCTCAAGTAGTCTCTGACCTCAAAGTGGT
Source organism: Ptychodera flava (assembly GCA_001465055.1). Lineage (NCBI taxonomy): Eukaryota > Metazoa > Hemichordata > Enteropneusta > Ptychoderidae > Ptychodera > Ptychodera flava. Next base: position 103,449 of record LD345746.1, read on the forward strand.
AACCATCCCAAATGTCCGTATGACTCTTTCATTAAGCCCTCTAAGTCAGTGGAAAAAAATCGACGAGCAGTTCGGCCTGGTTTGGCAAGATAAAATGCATGGGGAATTAAAAACATGATTTAAGTGAATGCATTTGTCGAAAACTAATCAAACAACAGATTAGCACTGAGGACGTTACAAAGTTCTACAACTTTATATCAAGATACGAATAAAAAATTAATTAGACTGCAAGGAAATCAAGGTCAACTGAAAACATGGGAACCACTTTGAGGTCAGGGACCACTTTTGAGGTCTTCACATATTCATATACGTATCATTAGGTACTATGTAATACTATTTCGACTCTTAAATTTCGAAACATTAAAAGGCAATTATATTTTATATCAGAAATCTTGGCTACAATTGACGATTTCAATCACATGTCTGTCAATGACTACAATACGAATACAAATACGGAAACGAATATAAGTACAAAACTAACTTCAGCATAGTGTTATACCACTGGTGTGACCGATACATTGTCTGACCTGCAAGTTAGTGATGAGCCTTGTCCGATCTTGAGATAGAATTGAAAAGAAGAGTATAGGCTCTCAATCTACCGTTTGTATAATATCGTGCATTTTAAACTGAGCCAGTATTAAACTACAGAATGAGATATTTAATTTCAATGTTAAAATTGCGCATTTCCAGATATGAAATCATATTTTTTTTTATAATTCATTATTTTGTAATATCACCTAACGATTGTTTAGAATTTCAGTCATTTGAATTTAGTTTTGACGACTGACAACTTCGACCGACAGTTATCCCTGCATGCAGTTGCATCGTGAGAGTGATACCTCCTTGTTTATTATCCGGACCTTGAAGACACCCTTTTTCCGGTTAATAATGTTTTTTTAACAGATGCATTAGCAATGACCGGACGTCGAGTGTGGACCTCCAATTTTTAAGATGACAGATATATATTTCCATCCTGTTTTATTTACTTAGATGATAGCGACACTCCTCCCACTTGCTTTTCCTGAGTCATCTTTTGTTGCCAACAGTTTTTTTCAAAGCAATATTTCTCATCAAAGATGACAAGGAAACCACCTCATACGATATATTCAAAAAGCAGAGACTCTAAAGTTTAGTATGGTAGCAATAGTTTACTCAAAGGATGTGAGTGTATATTTTGGGAAAAAAACCTCAATTTTGGTATTGATGATAAAATTTAATTTAAGTCAAAAACTTGATGCTACTTTCTAAAATGTAATATTTCACTTGAAAGAAGAGATATGCATACATTTGCATAAATTAACACTTCTTTATAACGCAACTTTCGACTGCTTGACAAGCAACAAGGTGAACTCAACCTGTATTTTAATCTTGGGTTAACAAATTACTTAAAATTGAATATAAATATTTGCAACAAAGTGAATTTTGAGCAAAATATGCCGTGTTTGGTGCAACGCCCCCTTAAAGGCGCATATCAAAGTCATAATAATACGCTGATTTAGAAATTATTTAGGTCGTTAACTTTCTAGACTGAGAAACACGTCGCACCTCTTTTCTGTTGACTGTTATGAACTACGTGTTTGTAGACTTTATAGACCTTTTTTTGATATTGTAACCATGTAGAAGTATTTCATTTAACTATTTCCGTAACAGAAGTAAAGTTTTATTAAGGTTCCGAGACAAGAAATTGACCTTTTTAAGCTAACAATTCTATAGTGGTTAATAAGCTCAGAACCCCCGTAAATTATATATCTTCAGAAAGCCTAGATATAGGGGAACATTTTGGTTACCATAATGTCACCATTGTTTACATAACTGTAACGTGACAGGTAATTCGCATAACTTTCCAAAATCTGATTTCCCTATGTTTTGTGCAATTAAGTAAAATATAAGAATTTTGGAAAATTGTGCTGCAAGCTATTCTGATGTCTATAATGGACATAAGTCACAGTGTCACTTCAATTTTACGGCAAGTGCAGGCATGTGTGTGATGCCTGCTTCTAGTATCTAGTATCCAAGTATCGAGATCTTTATTTACTAATAATACTTCATCAACTATTTCCGGATTACAAATGCGATTGTGATTGGTTGACTCTTTACCACGACAAAATATCGTTCGTGAAGAAAACCTAAGACTTGACCGAACTGTATGAAGCAGTTGAATTTATCGAGGACCGACAGAGCAGAATGTGAAATTATATTGTTTTCAAAATGATTTGCTCGTCAATGTGCATCCTACCTTTCATTCAGAAAAAGGTCTGCTACAAGTTATAAAAACATAATCATAGCGTTTTTCCTCTTGAATATACATCAGACAAATGATCCACTTTTGTTGATGTAAATATCCCATCTGTCACGCATTAAAAGAAGCCTCGGGTTTACATATTATGAGATACACAAAGAGTCTCTGTACAGTTTTAAAAAAAAAACATATAAAATGCTCGTGTCAATACAAACATAGGAGTTATTTGATATGCATTCTCCTTAAATATGCTGAAACAATACGTTACGTTGCAAAAGATAAATGAATAAATCTTCTAAGAGGACGGATTGGCGACAAAACTTGAGCATGCGCGAAAGTTAATAAAACTCTTATAGTCATCGGCAGAGTTAACCATTTGTACCTTTATAGCGTAATCAGAGATTTGACGATTGTTAATGGAAATATGCGAATTTCTTTTCTCAATACTGCCTCTTCGCATGATGTATTTTATAGTTGATGAAGTAGCGAAACAAATTAAACAATTTTAGAATAATTAGCAATGGATTGATTTCTGCGAGTAAAATATAGCTTAGGTGAAAAGGCAAATGCATGAAAATTAAAAGTGAGATTAGGATTGTTAACCTGAATAGCACACTCTAGGTCTTCGATAAGTACACAAAAATGGGAGTTCAATATGTAATGTGGATTTAATGCAGAAAGTGGTATCGCCCTCTTCGGCAGAAAAGGAAAATTTGACGGAGAAAAAAGCTCACTTAACTCAATCCATTGTAATAAATGTAAGTTGGATGGACCTTTCCAATATATTAGAAGAAGTTATCACTAGCCATTTTTGCGATTGTCAAATTAAACTTAAATAAAGTTTTTTTTTATATATTTTAAGAAACGAGACGGTGTAAACGCTATTTGTCCAGCTGAAAGAAAGAGATATATCGTGAAACATATCGTAACTGGCGTCATCACTGTGATTTATACATTTATACAGCGGGATTGCCGCTATTATATTCTTATTCACATTTAAATCTATCTCAGCCTCTACGTGATTGTTGGTTCAAAATGTACTTGTGATTAATAATTGGTATTCAAGTAGGTATTTTGCCCTGCTTAAAAATTAAGATATCCGGCGCATGTCCTTATAATCAAGCGTTCCGTATGGCCACTAGAAGACTCTGAGTTTACATCGGCAGGTATTTGCCGAATATCGATTTCAACAAGTTAATCATTAAACTTAAATTAGCCATCAGACTTTAAATGTCCGAAAAGGTAATCATTCTATTTTGAGAACAGATACCTATCTGTATCTATCTTTGCTGAAATATATATCACAAATGTGTCGGAAAATCCTCTTTCCCGTAAAACACTGAAGTGCTCTCTTCGTACATGTCTTCTTGTAAATACGCATGATATGAAGAGTGACTGAAAACCATCATGATGAATAGATTCCATAATATGTAAATGCTAAATGTATAGATCAAGCGTCTGTGAATGTAAGCCAATGGCTGATGGTATTCAAGCTTCCGTTAAACTGTTTAAATTCTCCATTTCTATGCAATCATCAGTCGAATGTTGATGTCTTTGCTGCACATGAAAGATAACAATTACAACCTGGTGAAGAGTCACGATTCGATCAGACCTGTCATGAGCAAGTTTAATCGGTTGCTATGTTTTTACAGACGTCCACAACAACCGTTAATAACAACGCATCCTTTACCTTGTCTATGCTGTAGTAATTAATTAACGTTTCTTTGCCATATCACAGTCTTTCATATACTTAAATTTCCCTCAGTATCTGAAAGTTTGATACGTCACAGTTCCAAAGCTTGAATTTCCTTCATCATCAAATTGTGGTGCACACTAATCATATATTCGATGTAAATTTTCGATATTCTACAGGAAAATTGAGTAGAAAGGGTAGAAGAGTTTTCATTCTACCTCGCTCACAGATCCACTACCATGATAATCTTCTGTAAATGCTTCCATCTTAAGCTTTTGAGGTCTTTTTTTGCCTAAAAATTGACACATTGCAAAGTTTAAGGATTACAAACGTTTAGGATGAATATTGGTAACATAGTAAAAGAATGACTCTTGATGTCATGCACAAACCAATAGGAGAAGTGTACACAAAGAAACTAGTTATTTGTTCCTCCTTACGCAATTCGAAGAAATAGTTCAACTGAAATTCAACTTATTGTCGATGTTCTAAGATAATAATTAAAAACTCTACTTACTTTTTCTTTCCATCCAAGCTATTATCGTTGTCACCTTCGGCACATGTCTTCGAGTTATCTGTTTGATCTTTCACGAAACAATCACCCAAAAGTTAATATCTAGACTAAGGCAGAAGAAAGTTCGAGTCGAACTATTTTGTGAGTTTTGCTGATTTATAAATCGTTAACAAAGATAGAAGCGTGTTGTGGGGCTTTCGGTAAAAGACACGCAGTAAATGAAGATTTTTATGTCATATCTGTTCTTCAGTTAGGTTATTGGCATTTTGAGAAAAAATAGTTTTCTCGCGGCCATGAAGGAGATTCAGAAGTTCAAAATGTAATGATATGGTGGTTTCAACAGGGTTCAAACTCACAACATACGGTACCCAGTCACCTAGCGGAGAAGCCACTGACAAAACCGCTCGGCCAAATCCCAAATCTAAATGAATCAACGTACCCTTGGGTTTCTTGGTAGTCTTATTAAGGATACTGAGGATATTTTTGATGTCTGCATTAGATTCTGTCAACTTTGCTTTCAACTGGCTCAGTTCGTTATTAATACGATAGATCTCTTGTTCGCTCAGTGCTTTAAGGTCTTCCTGTAAAACGAAGAGGCAAACTTAGAGAATTTTGCTCATTTCTTTTATCAAATACAGATACAAGATACCTCTGCCTAAAAGACGAATTTGAAGAGAAGCGAAGGAAAGAACTGCATGTACTATATAAAACATATTCCTAGTTCATAAACTTTTTAGCTTGTTCTAATTTATTCATATATTCATGTATATTTGCTCGTTAACTTACCCAGTCATTTCACCTGATTTCATAATTTGACACTTGATATTTTCGTTGTGTTTGTTTGTTCAAATTTTGTTTACTCCTTTCTCATTTAGATCTACCGGTTCACGACAGTTTGCATCAACACCTGCTTCCCGGTATGTGCCAATCGGCGTATGTGCACATTCACTTGGTTACAGTTTCTTGATCGAAGTCATCCCCCACCACCAGCATTCAACGGAAGGTCCCCCTTTTCAATTCCTTGACAAGGCCGGATTCAAAAAGAGTAAGAATTTAAAATATTTGAAACTCACTCTTTACTCTTTGTCTTGACAAGTCGTTATTACAACTAACCTTTATCTGGAAAGTTACTTTCTTGAAGTCCTTAGTTTCGCCTTCAATTTCCATGTCGTCATCATAGAATTTCTTCCTGGGGTTACATTGTTTATGGATGTATTTACGAAAGTAGTTTTTCCAGGAATCAGATAAGTTGTCCTCTATACACAAGATGATTTGTGCTCTTTGCATCAGTGCATTAGAATATGAGTTGTCATGGATTCTATTACGGTAGTGACATAGAAAAAGAGATGAAAGCGTCTTTTCAAATATCATCTCCGCTACGGCCTTACACACGTGTTGATTGAACGCAAATCATTTATGTCGTAAGCAGTGGTGTTAATCAATTACAAATAAAGTTTCTTGCATTGGAATGATTCAACAGTTAGATTAAGGTATAAAATTACTTTCAAATTTGCATCGCAATACAGACGAGCGAATGAGCAAGTTGTCTTAAAAAATTAGCGTTTATGGAGCAAAATCGTTTTCGCTCTGAAGGTCTGTGCTTTAATGACGAGAACTCTTCATATGTATGATAGAATACGAAAGAAAGGTCTTCATTTCGCTAGACTTGGCTCCTTAACTTACCGGACAAATGTTTCACTAAGCATGGCAATGAAAAGATTTAGAAGTACAATAGCAGAGATTGCCAGGTAGGTACCAACCAGGATATCACACATGTAAGGATTTTCTTCTTTAAGTCCCTATAGTAAAAATACAAACAGTTACAAAGAGTCTTTGTGAGTAAAGATATACATATTTCTTTGGTAACGTTAATAGGTGATTTTTTAAATCAAATTATATGTATACGTCAAACTGAAAGGACAATTTGTTTAAGTCCACATTGATCGAATCATGGCTACACGATATTGGATATTTGTTCACAGTACGCGCTACGAATACGCTTTTACGTCTGGTTCTGATTGCTAACGACATTAACATTGGATTGCAAAGGCATAAGGATATCTCTCTATAAAAATTGATTAGTTGGAACCAGTTAGGTTTGGTTAAGTATAGTGTATCATAGATGATTTGTCTAGTTGCTCACTTCATAGTTGTATTCATCGACGAGGGTCATTCTGAACAAGCTAAAGAGCGTTTCAGACACAGTCTCAAACTCTTCTACGTCACCACCGAACATCATCCAGAATGCACTCGCTGAAAGTGAATAAAGAGTTAGGACTTTTAGAGTAATACATGAAAAATTACTCAATGCAAATATTGTAGGTATTCTTTTGTCGGTTTTACACTACTGTCACAAGCTATGAAACAACCATAGAATATTATAAATCGATGAGTGGAAGCATGGAATTTAGAAAATGATGGTTATTAGAGATGTTCATTTGAAATGAGTAAAGAAGCGACGATTTGCTGTTTCTGAAGTAAACTTTAGGGACGTTTTTACTTAACAGTAACTTCGATATATCCACTCTTCATGTAAGACAAAATAAACAATGAGAACTTACTGTAAGGGATGTAGAAGACTATATAGAGGAAAATAAACCTTGCAACGTCAGTCAGGATCTTGTAACACATCACAATAAAAGGGCCTAAACAAAAGAGCACACTTAAAAAAACTAATGCACCCGTGAAACTGCTTTTTGGTTCCAATATCGTCAAAGCAGATTTATTTCAGTCACTTCGTTCTTCTGAATGCTTTTCTGCCTGTGTGCATGTCTGCCTGTGGCCAGAGGTCCATATATCTTTCGTTCATGAATGTGACTTTGTTTGTGTACCGTCTATTTACTGTCTGTTCTGTGCTGTTTTGTGTCTATGTTTACAACTATTGTCTTCCGAATTCCGACCTACTGTCATTGGATTATTGATTGGTATGATTGCGATTATTTTATCTTACATTATGTCTGTGTGTCGACTAATCTGATAAATCAACGGAGTCTCATGTTCTGATATAGGTTACCACGACTACATGGGATTGTTTCGACCGTTGTAAAGAATTTCGTATGCTCAAGTACAACCTTTGGTTGTACCTGTTGTTCTAAGTAGCGATGATAGCGCCTTACGATGTAATCTATTATTGTAACATTGCGTTCATTTTTACGAATGACGCACTGAGTAAAAACTGGTAACCTATCGTCATTGCTTACCAAGAGTAATAAATGCTCTCGCTGGTTTGAGAATCCTAACCCAGACGAAAATAATAGTGATAGCGAAAACTCGAATGTGCAGTCGTGATGCAAGGCTTTCTATTTCATCGTCATCCACTTTCACAGGTTCTGTTGTGGCATTCTCGGTGGTTTCGTTGTCATTGTCCGGCCAACACAGCTCATGTGGCACGATAATGATGTCGATGGCATGCAGTATTACACATATTATCAGCAGTATGTAAACAAACCAGTCAAAAGTATTCCTGGAAAAGTAAATATTCATAACACCGATTTTCACCAGATAAGAGGAAGTACAGTAATAAAATGTATTGAAAATTTTGACAAAGTATCGCGAATAGTAAAGGTATAAGTATCGGAAAAACGTTTAGAATAATGTTCTAATTTAGCTAAAATTATAACGTCCGAAGGAGCCCCTTCTTAAATTGAAATGCATCTAATAAATCACGCAAAGGTGAAATACGTCAAATCTTTTGAATTGTGTTACCACATAGGTATTTTATATGATATTTATAGAACAGTATGTGAGCGCCATAGGTAACTTTGCAAATTTCAGTAGAGTACAAAACTTTACATCTTTCAAGAAATGAATCAAGATGAAAATGAAAGACAATTTTTTGGATGTCAAAACCGCCATATTTTTACGAACAACAATGTAATCAGAGTTACCACATTTACCAATAATCGTGGAAGTAGTAAGCTTTCATTTTGTTAATATCTTGAATTTCTTTTTCAAGCCATTCTTTTTCTCGTGGCCAATTTGGATGACAGTCCTTCTTGTCTTTCTCGAGGATCCACAATTTCCATTTTGTCCACTCCTAAGAAAGAAAAACTACATAAACGTATCTTTTCCCAGATGATCGACGACAAAAGGATAATTCATTTTTCACATTTGTTTTACTTCCTACTTATATTATGACGAGCTCTCATTCTTGGTAATAACAAGAAAGTAGAAAATGTCATAGTGGTGAATCAATCTCATTATGATTTCCAATGTCAAATTCTGGTTTTGTGATGTTATAGACTGTTCAGTTCTATTCCAATCGAGAAATCGTCCTAACACTGGGGCGCTATCAAACTCGCTGATTCAACATAAGCTACTTTTGGATATCCAAAGTTCAAGGAAGTGCATCGACTGCTACTTACGTTAAGTTCCCGTTTCGAAGTTCGGAACTCCCTGAGTTCTTGAATTATCAAAAACACTGTATAACCTATTGCAAAGATCTGCAAAGAAATTAGCAAGGTGAAAGTACTGAAGCTTTTAAAGATATTGTACCTTTGATTTGTTATAACAGTGAAACGGAATGTAGAAAATGTTGGAGAAGATTGTGGCAATCCTATCTATAATTTAACGTCCGGTTTTGTAAATGAAAGCAAGACTTTGCTTGATCGTTTTAGGTACAAGCAATTACAGCACCTACTCAAAATGTCACAGAGTTCGGTTCTTGATCGTTACTCTATGAAGTCTTATGAACATCATCGAACATTCTGATAGAAATGACGGCATATCGGTATACTCTTTTATCCATCATCCTCGAAGAGATGCCGGTATTGGTTTTTTATATGAATTGTTGAGGAAAATGGCGTTCCCGAAACTGTCTTACCCAAAGAATAACTCGCAATATATCTCTTGGGAAATAGTAGCAGGCTCTGGCGTCTGGTTTTATAGTAGCAAGCGCCGTCCATAGGATGATAAAAGTTAAATCAAGAATGAGATCAAACCAAGCCCAAAATCTGGATAGAATCAAAGATAAGAAATGACTATTGAAGTATGACCCAATGTTGAGAAATTGAAAAGTGATAAGAGCAACAGAAAGACTGGGGAAGATCCAGATAAACCAACGTGGAACACGAAATAGACACGCAACATGGACTTCAGAACAAAACAGAAGAAGACAGACATGAAATAGAAAAGGGGAACGGTTTCACGACAAAAACTCGTAAACATAAAGTGAAAAAAACAGCATGTTAGGAAATTGGCATATTGAAAAGCTAAAAATACAGACATTTAACGGCAAAGAAGTGGTTGGTTAAAGCATAGCCATGCAGTAAGCTAGAAATGAACGTGTTATACAGATATGAAACGAATATGCGGAAAGAAAGAATGGCGTTGATGGAATAACATCCAGGCAATTAACTCCTTATCAAATACAGCCAAAAGAAGGGATAATTTGAATGGCATGATAAATTCGCATTAAGGTAGAACGCGCCTCGAGGACAGATATTCGGACTCTCAAACTTCCACAATTCTTCACTGATATACAAGTTATGGGGTTCATTTTAAAGCTCTTGGTGTAAGAAAATTTTTCAACGGCTTAGCTTTTCGAAATTCGAATTTTTTTTCTCCATAGAGCTAACACAGGGGTGGCGGCCATTTTTAATTTCAAATATCGGTAAATCTGGGTTATTTGTTTCTGTAGTACCAAAATTTGCACGGTGACCCCCGATTTTTATTCTTGGTTTTGAAAAAGAATGGTTGAAAGATTCCTTATGGAAAGTTTGAGCAAAAGTTAATAAGTCTTTCACTTTCGAGGCGCATACTACCTTAGAGAAGATGAATGTTAAAAAAATCGCATGCCATCGCTCACACAAGGCTGCTTCGGATTCGCTAAAGGCATCATAGCCCTGCTGTTGTTTTAGCAGTAACATACATACCTGCCAAACAACTGCCATTTGACTTCAATCAGCTCGCAGAAGACTTTGTGTTCAATATTTTCCAATTGTCGATCATGTACTACAACTTGCATCTGTTAAAGACACCAGGGATTACGATGACCCCTACACGTCATATGGCATTATATTACTTTGAAATATGAACTTTTATTTTTCAAGACAATATCTGTAATATTTATGAGATATTATTTCCCCTAAAAACTTAAATATTGTTGGATGCAACTGTAATTATGAGGGACAAAACTCTATTTTTGACGGACTAACCTTAATTTTAGTGGGCACGACTCTTATTACGAGATCAAAACTCTAATTTTGGTGGACGCAACTCTAATTTTGGCATAAGAACTCTCTAATTGTTATTGGTACAATGTAACATACTATGCCTAATTTATTTTTAAGGTATATGAGCACTTTTAATTCTAAGATTTAAAAAAACTTATATTCTTTTGTGAGAATCTTTTAGTATTTTGTAAGAAGTTATGCTTTACAACGATCAATATTTAAAGTAATCTTTCCTTTTGCTTTTTACAAGAGTAAATTTTAAATACTTAAAAACAATATTTATAGAAATATGATATTGTCAAGAAAAATTCGAGATTATATTTAAAGTGATAAAGTTCAGTGTGACGTGTAGGGGCCACCGTAAGGGATAGATTACAGTTTGTTGATGTAGTAAATCAAGGCACAGGGTCATGGTCAGCGGAGCGACGTGTGAAGGAAAATTGTGTGAAGAAAGTCGTACATGTAATGTTTCAATATTGCACCAATACATAGATAATAATCGGATCTATCAATGTCTTTCCTTTGAGATATGTTGGACTAGGACAAAAGTGATCTTACCGGTGTGCGAATTTTCCTTTTGGGTTTTTCTGAAATCCAAGGATATGAAAGATTCAACGTAACGTTTCAAGTTTGCAAATGGTAAGAGAATCTTCTCAGAAGGAAATAACACTTTCTGTCTTTCCAGAGTTTACTCTTTCTTGATTTCATAATACACACAGAAAAACATAATTGAACAATGAAGAAAATCGTAATCGTAATCTGCGTATTCACCACTATATGAGTCTTTATGAATATCGTTCTTTTCCTTTTCTGAAATCAAGCAGGAAGACATATCTTTATGTTATTCATTTAAAACTAGCTGAAAAGACGCCCTCTGGAACTGTTGTTTTATCATCCTTTTCTTTCTTCCACTGAGATCCAACAAAATATGATAGTTTCATTTTCACTGAAAATATACTTCATCAACGGGAAATTTTAAGTATTTCTAAACGAGGACTGTAATATCCGCAATATACAAATAACATTAAGAACATAAACATACATAATCTGGTGAGGTCATCCAACCAGATGTCATGCAATAATGAACAGGAATTTAAAAACTCTGAACGTAATACAATTAACTGACATATTTTTCTTCAATTTAAATACAGGTCTATATTTTTGCTCCTTCGATTTCCCTTATCCAACGATTCGGAAGGTTTAGACAAATCAACAAGCGTGATACTTCTTGAAATGGGCGTCAAATAATCTTGTGCGCTACATTCGTCAAAATGAAGGGAAAAACTAATAGGGTGATAAAAATGGTAGATTCACAGGGTTGTAAAGTTACCTGCAATATGGCCTTCGTCGCCCTTCCCTTCTTTTTCTGTTCCTTCTTTCTCTTCTTCTTCTTATATCCGAGGAAAATTAAGTTTCATTATTACTACAAATATACTTGATCAGCAGGAAATCCTATTTCTAGGATTTTAGCTTTCCTTGAGCCACTTAACAATTGATATCATTGTAAGATAGAGTCGCTTCTAAGAGACGATTGCCATTGTTTTCAATTACTAAATTCCCAAGACCCCCTCGATCAATTACTTTCTTAATTTGCTTTTTAAAAAATTGTTGTACAGTAGCACAATATTAATTACAAACAGCCTAGAATAAAACATACTACACAATTAAGGCATGTATCTAGAGACAAAGAAATCGAGAAAAAGGGGTATGAATAAATGAAAAATGACTTCATAACTTCATTATTTCAATCTTCTGCTTATGTACGACGATTGAAAGATCCGCAATGTAAAAATACACTTAATTTAATAAGGAATACAATAATAATCTTGTGAGGTGATCAAGTAAGATATAATGCATTATCATACATGCTATGCCTGTATCGTCATTCTTCTATTGTTTAGACGGTACTGATATGAACCCGTATTTTAACTAGTGAAAATACGAATTAAATTTTCACTGTAACCGAACTACTTACAGCAACGCGTACGCGTGACCTTCATAGGTACGTTCATATGTAAAACAGCTGAGCGAATAAGACTTCGGTCCCCGCGCCCGTTTGACAGTGCATCATGATAGAACCGCTATACGACAAGTTTCCTGTTGACGAGTTTAAGTATCTAGATGGTGAATTGCATCGTTTACAACAATAAATCAGCCACAAAATCCAACCGCAGTGAAAATACTCGCGACAGACAAGGTGCACATATTAATAATTTGTACCTGTCAATGAGATTCCCAGGGCTTGATCGTGTCCGGTGCGGGTTTCGGATACAATGTAAGATACTAGGGAAAGTCAAACTTTCGTTAAGGTGCTTCAAAGATGTTTAGTTCTATTTAGGCAAGCCAGTAACGTAAACATGCGAGCAGATGATGTAAATACCTTTGAAATGTTTTATTCGTACAGCAACAAAATCACAATCGACGCTACAGCTTACAATGTACTCACTTCACGTTTTCCCTTAACCGCTCATAAATTCCTTTCTAAGATGGTAAATTCGGCATATTTGACGTCTGAGGACATGTATAATTCCTGGAGATGAACTGACTGGTACGACTATTATTAGTAAATCCACTGAGCATTCATAGATGTCGCAGAGCTGCTTGCTCTAACTCCGTCATCTGTTCATACTCGATCGAGTTTTGAAATCGAACGCTGGCGCGGCGCGACTCTGATCCGATCTTGGCGGGCCTAATAACTTTAGCGAAGGGATGAGGTGATGTTTCAAAACACGAAATCACACTCAGTTTATACAATCCAGTCTATGTTAACTTAGCCGGCTATTGAACCACTCTTTTTGGGAGTGGAGATTTAGTCGAGCGGTTCTCTCTGTGGCCTCTCAGCTAGGCGACTGATGCCGTATGTTGTGGGTTCGAATCCGATCGAAAACTAGCCGTATTTTACGTCCACCGCCATTTTAAGCTTGAAAGGAATCCTCTTCAAATTTTAAAAACCTGTGTCGACATCTTAATGTTTAAATTGTTGGCTTTAAAAGTGTGCCATAAACCCTCCATTGAAGTGGAATGGCCCAACAGAGGAATAATATCAAGAAGCGATACGGTTGTCATCACTCCTTACCAACCAATTTTTTGTGAGTACAGCGAGTAGAAAGAAAGGTCGACTTCAGTTGATTTCGTCGCTAATTTCGGAACTTCCGTGGGAAAACAGTCGTAACCAAAGCATGCATGTATGATAAAGGGGTTACTACACGAAGTTAGGGCGATACAGTGTCTCGTGATACCGCGTCTCGTGATGTGTCCGCATTTTGACTCGTTGCTGCGCAACTCGTCAAAATACGGACACATCACTCGAATACGACGCGGTATCGCCCAAACTTCGTGTAATAACCCCTAAATATGTACAGAAATAATATGCTCTCAGTGTAAAGCAAATTTACCAACATGATATTCTTCTATTAAAAATATACATTTTTTTTTCTTTCGATTTACTAAATCTGGTGGTATATAAGGATTAAAACAATCCGACTTAAACAAGTACAAGCAATATACCGTTTGAGATTGGTGGCAAATCACTACGTAGCCTACAATTCGTCAGAATAGAAGGATTATCTCATAGAATGGCAAAATCACGATGAACCAAAGTTTCCTGACTGGCCTTCATTTTCAGGGTTTTTTTCTTCTGACATCCGAGGAGAGTGAATTTTCATTTTCATTACAAATGCACTTTATCGACAGGAAATCTTATTCCTATCGTCTATCTGAGCTTCCCCGACCAATTTTATATTTTTCAATCGCACATCTTAATTAAAATCAGCGAAGGATAAAATATCTTGAAAGAAGCATGTATCTAGAAGACAAAACAATCGACTAGACAACAAACGAGGAGTTAAATATCTGCAATGTATAAATAACGTTAAAATATAAGGGAAAGTATAATCTGGTGAAGTCAACAGTGACGATCATGTAATAATGAACAGAACTGTGAAAAGCGATAAACAATAAGAAGGTTTTGAACACTTTGGTCTTAACGAACCGGGGTCGAAGAGACATTTTTCCCTGATGCGGGCTGACTAGTGACCTGCAACCATTTATAAGGTGTCCAACTTGTTCACAAACGTTCACTCAAATTTACAATTTGACATTTGTTAGAGAAATGAAAAAGATTAATACTGTACCGTAATTAATTAAGCGTCGTTTTATGTGTCAGTCAAGATGCAGGAACAAAAATTTAGAAATTGCAGACAAACAGTATCAGTGCCAATAGTCACATTAGGGGTAATGTGAAGCAATGGATTTACCATTAGAAAAGTGCAAAAAACTTAAATTCACACGAAATCGAAGGGACTCTGGCTCCCTGTATTTTTACTTGCTTTTTCTTTTTTGTTTTATTTGTTTGTGATTGTTTGTTTATCCGTTTGCTACATATGATTTATGTAATGCATATGGAATCATGGTATAGTTGTAATTATGTTGATTTGTTGTCAATAAACAGCTGTGGTTTTGTTCATTGAAGTCTGACTCACCTCTTTTCTTCGGGGGCTGAGGTTCAAGATGATGCAAATCAAAATACTGAACTCTATTTGCACCATCAACACTGTGGAATTGGTCTAATGCAATGTGAGCCTTACAGGGTACAACCACATGACATAAAACATGATTATAATGAATTTCAAAATAGCTTGGAATTAGAATGTGCTTCGGTGATAAGAAAAACGTTTCTGGCGATAGAAAATTACGTCACCTGCATTCACAACAAACGATCTCCTTTGATAAATTTTGCAACAATTTATGGGGGCACTGCACCCAACACAGCATAGTTTGCTAAAAAAATCACTTTTTGCAGATATTTATTCAATTTTAATTAATTTGTCAACCCAAGATTAAAATATTGGTTGGGTTTACCTTGAAGCTTGTCGAACATTCTAAAGTTACGTGATAAAGAAGTGTTAATTTATGCAAATGTATGCAAATCACCCGATTTTCTGGCTTCTTTTTCCTCAAAATTTCAAAATTTCCAAAGAATTTAACTCCAATCTTCCTGGGTCAAATTTTCGGAAATTTTCACATTATATTCTTTAAATGCTGTATAACAAAAGTATTATATTGTTTGGCAATGAAGTTATTACATTTCAAATAAGAGGCATTTTAATTATGCTTATCTTGATTTTTAATCAATTTTTTGAGTGTCAGTGTTTATACCCTTGCCATTTTAGAATGAGGATAAATAATGCCAAATAAAATAGTCGGGTTTTTTTCTACATATACTCTTCTTTCAAATGAAATATTACATTTCAGAAAATAGCGTCAAATTTTTGACTTAAATTAATTTTTTATCATTAACACCTTAATTGAGGTTTTTTACCCCAATATACACCCACTTCATCTTATGACTAAACTACTGCCACCATACAAAACTTTAGAGTCTCTGCTTTTTGAAAATATATAGTGTGAGGGGGTGTCCTTGTCATCTTTGATGAGAAATATTGCTTTGAAAAAACTCTGTTGGCAACATGCAGCTCCACCTTAACCCGATACGACGTTCACTGTGCCACAGTCAACATCGTCAGTGTTGCCACGTTCCCACTGAAAAACCCATCCGTATACACTGAATGCTTGAACATTCTTACATTGCTTTTATCACATTACCGGCGATGAAACTGAACAGAACACTAATGATAGTTTTTTTCGGTACAGTGTGTATGGGTCGGTACAACGATTGGTGTTTCCTACACTGATCGTGTTCTGTAAGTGAGAATAGTGGACGTCGTATTGGGTTAAATTGTTGCAAAATCTATCAAAAGGGAACGTTTGCGATTGATGCAGTTAGTTAGTCACCAACGCACGTTGTAATTCAAAGCTATTTTGAAATTCACAATAAGTAATATATTCGATAACAAGAGTTTCCTTTAAAAAGCTGTGAAAACCTCAATGATGCATGCGCTGTGTACTGCAAAATGTTACTCATCTACTCTATATCCCTTTTCAGAATACTGAGCGATATGTATAGTTTCATTTTTCTCTTATTTATACATCTTGGTCTGGGTTTTTTCCTTTCCTTCAAGGGTTTACACTCCAGTGCAAAGTTTTCCACTCCACTCCCTCTGCCTTTGGTAATTATGGGATAAACATATAATGGAATTACCATTTGTATGACTAGAGAATTGATAGTCGTACTGAAGGTGGGCAAATAGCTCTATTGTATGTATGCTGTCAATCTCGGTAACTTACTACTGTCGGCATCTTTGCCAACATCACTGCAATACATTGTTCACCATGTTTGTCAATGACGTCTGCCTTGGCGCCCCGTTCCAGAAGCATCTTGCAGCTTATACTGCGATCTGAAATATTATTAGAACAAAAAGTAAAATTTTGAGATAATGGCGACTAAAATCGCATGAAAAAAGTGCAAATGAACAAATGTAAGGTTTGCTATGATTACCTCCAAGCGCCGCCACCATCAACGGTGTTCGTCCATTCTTATCTTCCTTGTTAATCAATGTCTTGTCTTTATCGTGAAGCACTTCCAATGCCTCAAATGCATCATTCGCAGCGGCAAAGGTTATCGCTATGCGACCGTAGGTGTCTGTGGCAGATATATCAGCTAAAAGACAGAACTGGTACTGTTAGTATCATTATATAATTTCCGCTGAAAGTGCAAAAGTGATTGAGAAATCAAAACAGTCTAGATAATGATAGTTTTTATTATGAAAAACATGATGCCGGTCAAAAGTTATATGCTACAAGTATTTTCGTTTCGAAATAGGCCAAATTTTCTACAATGGTAATTGAGAGGTTCTCTTTCAGCACTTTAATCCTTAACATTTTTATTACAGGCGGTGATTTGAAGATGACACATCGATTGTGTAAACAACGTGCCTGAATGTCCCTGAATTCTATTTCGGGCGATTTTTAACATTTCGCAGAGAACAACAAAATTTTTGTATTATTACACTTGCACTTACTAAATGAATAGCATTTAAATTTTACAATTATCTACCACTCAGAGATAAATGTTACTTTTAACTACTAGTGCAGTTCCGATTCTTCCATTGCCGTCAAGTGATCTTATGGAATCTTCAGACGCCTTTTAAAGTATTCGTTTGACGTCTACTACTAAAAACCATTGAAGGTTATGCAATTTTTTTCATATTTTATTAGTATTAGTCTTACTGTTTTTGGAGCCCGACGGTATTAATGAATTTTACTTCTCAGTTTAGTCTAATTCTTACTCTTGCATGAGATGGTTACGTTTAAGATGTTTGTTCACAGGGACATTAGTCTCACCGAAGGTTCCTGGTGTTACTTTTCTCATCATAGGAAGCCACAATAAAGAAAAATACACCCAACTACAATTAGGGCCTTCGCAGTAGCTGCTAATATTATATAGGGCTCAGCCCTTGGTGTCGCGCCAGGCGTTGAGATTAAAATGTTATTTGTATCGATTCATGATTAGTAATCATAAAGGATAAAATAGAATCAATTGTTACTTTCAACATACGTTTGTACAAGTATGACCGGTTTACCCCCTGGTGACAGTTCACGTACACGATGTCAGACCCTGTAGGTATAGATTTTCTGTTATGTGTTGAAAAGTTTGACATAAATTTGCAATTTTTACCATGATTACTATCTATTTTGTTTAACAAGGGACGTATTGTGCCATCATTAACTTTGCAATACAGGGCCCGAAATTAACTTTTAGTGATGGTAGTCAGGCTGACTACCATTTTCAAAAGTTGGTAGTCAACAGAAGAGTCTTGGTAGTCAGAATATTTTACGCAGAAAAAAAGTTGAAAAACCTTGTAATTTAGCCCTAATGAAATTGTCTGTTCAACATATTTTATTTTCAACAGGTGAGTATATCTTTAAAAATTGACTGACTGACTGTAACTTGTTCCGTATAACATACATAGTGAGGTACATACAAGTACATGCATGTTATCGGTATTAATAAGTTTGTTAACTTGAAACTCTATATGTTATGTTCAATAAAACAAATGTGTGATTAAAAGTTTAAAAAGTTAAAAGTGTAAGTTTTAGAACACATGGTGAAATATCATCTATCAATCGCATGACGGTGTAAACGTCATCGTGAAACAATACTCGTTCGTACTGATATTAACGTCAAACGATCGCGACATTCGAGATAAGCGTATGACCTTGCGCTTTTGAAAAGTGATTTTGTGGACAGATTTTGCAAAACATCGAGTGTTTCCAATCATCATATTTCAACCACTACTCTCTGCCCAGCAGTCATGACCTCTGAAATTTTCGTGTCACCTTGGGCTTTTTCAGAGTGTTTCCAATTGCTCAGTCAACATCATTGTGGTCATTATCATCCGTTGATATTTTCAGCATTTTTTCAGCTGCGTCTTCAGTCTTTTCTAGTGACCGTGACGTAGCTATTCCAGCGGCATTTTCACCACTGACTGCGCCACTCTCTTCAGATTTGTGAAGAACGGACTTTGAAATTCTACGGAAATGGTTTAAAATGCTCATTTTACAGCCTCTAAAAGTAATGTTATTTGACGAGACTGCATGTGACTTGTGATGCTCATGCCTTGTGAAAACGTAACTTGTTTTGCATAAATGTCGCAAAAAACAGCCAAGCTAACGAAATTGTTATAACACTGACAAAAGAAAAAATGAGACATTTTGGTAAAGTTTAGCATGTCTACACGTCTATTTAGCTTTGGTCAATGAACTGGGTGGCTTATGTATCGCGTGTAATCTGCCCGAATTTTCACTGGTAGTCAACCTGACTACCACTTTTCAAGATTGGTAATCAGAACGGAAAAGTTGGTAGTCAATTGCCGCCAGACTACCGCTAATTTCGAGCCCTGCAAGAGTAACTGTACCGCAAAACTTCCGATATTGTAAGCTGAAAACCAGCATTACTTCTAAAAACGGGTAAATTTTGCATATAGTTATTGACACAGAGGGCGCCTTTCTAAGATTCAATCCCAGCATTCTTTGCGAATGTTTTCGTTCATATGCACGACAGTTTTCTCTCTTCTTTTAATTTTTAGGCGTGATAAGACATTTTGTATAAGCGACAGGGTGGATAATAATAATAACTCGCTAATAGAAAAGATATATTTTATTAATGGCATGTTATAAAATAAAAGAGAGCACGTTTCAAATTTGTTTATTTACGAGCGCTCAAAAAAACATGGCGGCGCCCACGAAAGAGGGGTACACTTCCGGTTACTCGCATAGTATATTATGAATACGCGCATGCGTAGTCAGTAAGCCGCTGGCGCGACTATTAATGCAGTGGTGTTTGTGATGGTGAAGTTTGCTCCGAAACGAAACCAGATAGCTAATGCATTACTGATTAATGCATCTTCAAATGATTCTTCAATAAATCATTTCAATTTGCAATTAACATGACCATTTACTCGCGCAATACATTACCCCCTTTTTCGAGCAAGAACTTCACCATGGCGACGTTATTCATGGATGCGGCAACATGCAAAGGTTGTCGACCAAAATCGTCTTTTCGTGTAATAATATCCTTTCCAATCTTATTGATCAGTAGCTCTGCTACATCCCTGTGCCGACATCGAGCTATCTGTGAGGACAAATTGTTGTTATTGACGACGTTTTCTTATGAACTAAAAATACGTAACAAGAAACACATAAACTTCTTATAGAGTTCTATTTTCTACAGGTCAGGGACATTCACTAATGCAGCGGCATTCATTTATATTTGACGGAAATAATGGCTATCACGGTAACAAACGTGAGTTTATTTACCTCCGTTGGCTTTTTAACACAACTTTCTGATCGTGTGCTGTGTTCGGAATATTTTCCACAAAGTAATATCTCTCTGTTTATTTAAATCTACGTGAATTCCCAACAGATACGTTTGCTCTCTTTCTGTACTGTGCCCTGTCGTTGATCAAGCAGATCTAGTACATGCAGATAATACAGCTGTACAAACAGTAATTCAAGAAGCAAAGCTAGAGCAGAAGGAGGAAGATTAGGTTCAATTGTTACTAACGGGCAGGATAAGCGTTAAATATAATCGTTTCAGACGATCACGTTGTCCTTAAATATATTTCGAATAGGAAGAGTTTAAGCATTAGGAATATTATACTTTGAGTGTATTAATCAACTAAAGCGTAAAACGAGGCAAAGATTGACATCTGCGATCAATATTTTATGTTACTACCATTTTCACTTTACCTTATGTAATAGTGTCTCTCCGCTTTCATCTTTGGCGTCACAGTCGATGTTGGCGCCTTTACATCTGTCCAATAGATGTTCAATTTCTTCGATTTCACCTTTATCTGTGTTATCCCTGTCTCCGTCTGTCGTTGTGTGATCTTCTACTTTGTCTATGTTTTTGCACAGATAACAGAAAAAGGGGTTATTTGCGCCTCTGTTTTTGTCATTTTCTCCGTCTTCGTCCTTGCCTCTGCCATTGCAAAGACAAAGATAGAACTTTAAAAGTATGTTGTCATTATGACGTGCTTCGTTGTCTTTCGCTGCTTGATCTGCTTTCTTTTCTTCCTCTGTGTTATCTGCTACTTTGTTTTTATTTTTGCGTAGACAACAGAAAGGGGAGTTGTCTTCTCCTCTGTTCTTTTCCGGGCGATCTTCATTATTATCTCTGCCATCGCTTAGACAGCAAAGGTACTTAGACAGATTATTTTTATTTTGAGCTGCTGTGTTGTGTTTGTCTTGCTGATCTGCTTTCTTTGGAGGTGTTTGTTGGCATATACACCAGTTATAGGACTTTTTATTCTCTATTCTACCTGCTTGTGAGTCTTTGCTTTTGGAATCTTCTTTTCGAAAACGCGTTATCAGATTATTTAACTTTTGCCGTAGTTCAACATTGCTATCGTCCGCTTTGACACCTGTAGGATGAGATAACAAAGTTCACTGATCTTTAAATACAATATACATTCGTCATTAAAAAGATTACAGTTTGTGAAAAGACCCAAGCGTTGATGTACGAAGACTGTGTTTAAACTAAGAACTTTGTTTAACTGAATGTAAAGTGCGTAGAACTTTTGTCGGTAAAGTAAAACAGTTGCAAATCTTTCGAAATGGATATCTTCCTTCACATTAAACTTGAACGCAAATGATCGCCTTATTTGCATATACACGTGACCCTATATAGCTATATATAGCAACATGCCTGCATATATCACTCCCGATGACTGCCCAGCGCATGAAACAAACTGGAGAGTAACCTGTACAAGTTCCACGCCTAGCAAAACCTTTCCATAT
>LD345746.1:136146-146752 GCA_001465055.1 Ptychodera flava
TCGACATTGAATTTATCTTAGAACAGATGTCTGATTGATTGATGAATTGATCGTTTGTTTCTCGTAATATTGCACAATCTTATGATGCGAATAGATTTGATGATATCGGATAGGACGATTTTTCTTTATAGGCACTTCGGAATGGGAATAAATTTCAAGCTTTTGCTTGATGCTTTGATTTCATCATTTGGTAAAGGTTGATTTGCAAGATGTTTGACGGATCTGAGAATCTTTCTGAGTTCTTGCTTTTGTTTAATCTTCGAATTTCTGTTTATGTTCTTCCTGGCGTTTTTTCACTCTTTTCAACAGCAAAACGATACCAAAAACGAAAGGCAAAGACGCTTTTCATAAAATTCACGAAAGCTGCAAAAAAAGCAAGGCAAGCTAGCTTCAAAAGTCAAAAAAGTCTTCTCTTTGTTCATAAAACCCTGACAAAACGGTCTGTTTAGGCCAGCACATCCTCCAAAAAAGAGAACTATTGTAGCACAAATTATGTGTTTGTCACCACACATCGAGACATAAAAAACCAGAAAATTCAACAAAGGAAGCAAAAGACCAAAATCACAAACATAAAACCTTTTTTCGGGGGCCAAGGTCACATTACCAGGGTCAAAGCATGCTCTATTCACCGGTTTCTCACCATGTTTTTCGTTATCATAAAATCACACTACTATTGATCTACTCACTATATCGTAACACTTTCAAAGGTAGAACCGATACTTAAAGTTGCCTTCATTTCCCTCGTTTACATTGATTCACTTTTTCAGACAGAGGCCATTGTTAAATAATCAATAATTTCATAATAGTTTGCCGCTTGTGTTTAGCTTATTGGCTAAGTTTTGGTACATTTATCATTTATTTGAGTTTACGGGTCATCAAGACAAATTGTACATTACCTTGAAACTATCATTTTGTCACGTAAATGGGCTATTGTACTAAGCAAAGTGAACTTCATAATAGGCCATTTTGTAATTTTCGGTTGCCATTTTGTTTTTATGACGTCATCACAATAATTAATTTGCATCAATAGTGTGTTTTGTCTGTAATTTGGGGTGTTAATTTCAGTTCAGGCAATAAAATGCTGGACACAGGCTTCATTAAAAGTTGAACATTATCACACGATATTATGGGGGATATTTTGAATTTGGTCGGCCATTTTGGCTTTATGACGTCATCACAACAATTGATTTGCATCAATTTTATATTGTATTTGTAATTTGGGATGTTTGTGTTAGTTTATTCAAAATATGATTGAAAACTGCCTGAATTAGCAGTATTTTACCATTTTAAGCATTATAATGGCGGCCATTTTTATTTATGATGTCATAGAGCCTTTCCGGTGGCCCAAATTTTTGGAGCAATAGTTAATTTCGATCTATACATGTATGTGAACCTCTGTAGCAAATTTGGCACTTTTGTCATCCGTGTAACGATATTTTTGATAAGCCACCTGACTATAGAGTTTGATCAGCTCAGCACTCTTAAACATGTGACGCATTGTCATGCAAATGAGAATTTCTTTAGGAGGTTTCCAATTGCTGTTTGGCACTAACGTGAAGATATCCTGACCTATTGAATAAATCATTCTCTTCATTTTTACGTCGTTTCATTTTCTTTTCCTGTATACGAGATAGGAACAAAATGTGTCCTTGTAGTCAAGTTTACAGAATAACCAGTTTTAATGATATATTTCATCATTCTCTAGCTGAGTTTGAAGTTCCTCCTTTGTAATCAGGTTTTGAGAAATCTGAGTTCTGCAGCGAGGACACATAAATATGCCTTAGATCACTAAGGTTCGTGATTTTGGCACCTATTGTATCAGTATCACTAACATGACACACTTTTGAAAATATTTCCCCTTGGGGCTTTTCAAGATCCCTCTACTTTAGTATTTCTACTTTAACTGAGCTACACTGTAATGGATTGTTAATATACCTAGCACGTCAACGTTCATGATATAATGATTCACCTGCAAACAAATCAAACCTTCTGATTTTAGTAGGAAGCTTTTCATTCTTTTCCTATTCTGCAGAATCAAGAACATTCATTCAGAAGCCATACCATTGACTTTACATATATGTTCCATTATTTGCATTCATATTTGCAAAACCCTACCGATCTACAGATTAATATTTTACTCATTTCTACAAGTGTGTCTACCCGGTAATTTTACTTTCAGTTGATAGGCCATCACAAGACAAGTGCATTTTTTTTTCTGATTGGAAGAAAATAAACTGAATAGACTTCTAGAGGGGTGACCAAAAATGGACTTACAGACTAAGAGGTCACAGAAATATGAAAATAGATGAAGTGAGGATATAGAACAAATGATAATTCATCCTGTGCATCGAATCAAGAAAAAAAGAAACAAATTGAACTATTATAGTGAATTTCAAAATAGCTTGGAATTAGAACTGCTTTGGTGATAAGAAAAACGTTTCTGGCGATAGAAAATAACGCCACCCGCATTCATGATGAAAATTATCCTTCGATAAACTTGCTACAATTTAACCCAATACGACGTTCACTGAGCCATAGTCAACATTTTCAGTGTTGCTGCGTTCCCACTAAAAAGTCAGCCGTACACTGACTGTTTGAATTGTCTTACATTGCCTTTATCACATTTACCGGCGATGAAACTGCACAGAACGCTAACGATAGTTTGTTTTCGGTACAACGATTGATATTTCCTACACTGGACGTGTCCTGTAAGTGAGAACAGTGGACGTCGTATTAGGTCAAATTGCAAAATCTATCAAAAGGTAACGTTTGCAATTGATGCAGTTGGCGTCATTTTCTATCGCCAGAAACGTTTTTCTAATCACCCAAGCACGTAATTCCAAGCTATTTTGAAATTCACTGTATCAAGATAGTTGTCTCAACAACTATAGCAAAAACAAAAGCATCAACAACACAAACCGTGAATAACAATACATTGATAGTGATTATAGATGTACTGTATCACCAAAACGAGGGAGGCATAGAATTTTTTCCAAATACGTCGTATCAAAACTACTTTATAGAAGGTATAAACAAAGCATATTTATGAATTTTATTAGACAGTCATTAACAGTCTATATTATATTATGGAGAAAATGACAATAAGACTACCTGGACACGTTTAAAAGTTTATGTTTTTAAGCTATGCATTCTATTTTTACTTCATCGCAAACCACAAAAATGTTCATTAGCAATAGACCAGTATAGCAAAACTTGCAAGTTGAGTGACCACAGAGACAATTACTACATGTTCAAATACCCGATTTTGAAAATATTTACTTCTTCAGCTTATTGCAATTAGTAAATAAAATCCAAAAATTCGTAAGTCTGTTTCATGTGCTTCATTTTCCTCTTTTAGAATACTAAATTACCAGATGAAATCGATTTAAAGTCATCCAATTCTATTTAGTCATACTTCCTTTTCTGAAACTTGTACAATTTTTTGAAAGCCCAGTATCGAAGCTTTTAAGGCTGTTAGGTGTATAGCATTTCAAGCCAGTTAACTTCATCAAGGGAAATAATCTTGTAACCCCTAGCTCGTGCGTACCCAATGCGATACACATATCTCAAAATTGACTCAAGAGAAGTAGAATATTGTAAAATTATATAATGTTAACCCTTATTTTCTTTTTTATATCTGGGAATTAATAATGTTATTCCATAAAAAGAAAATCGCAATTGTTACATGGTATTTCATGTAAAAAAATTCAACATTAAGTCGCCCTATTCTATGTTTGCAAATTTATTTTGCTAAAGATGGTGTTTCTTATAAAGAGCAGTGTCTGAGCTATCCAAATATGTGTTTGTGTTTTTAATTTCATGCTATTTACTTAATCTACAAGAGGATGTAGGACCCCCAACACCTACCCATTTTAGCCATTTAAAGCGATACATGGAAATCAAAAACCACCCGGGAGAGGTAGTGCATCAGAAAATATCCAACAGTAACATTTTTCTTGTTCAGCACATCCTAAAGAACAGAAAATATCAATGTAGTAGGTTTATGGTTGTGAACGGCGGGCTCTTCGGCCCATGGACTATAGATTATCCTGCAACACCCACTCGTATGGCCACTTAAGTTAAAATCAACGACTCGACGATAATCTCCAACGACTTTGAGGTAGAATGCTTTTCGAGGATAGATATTTGGACTCTGAAAAGATTAAAGTGTTTTCTGATCTACCACTTGTGGCTCTTGGTGTAAGAAAACTTTTCATCGCTTTAGTTTGTCATAAATCGACAAATTTATTTTTCTCCATAGAGTTAACACAGGGATAGCGGCCATTCTGAATTTAAATTATCTGTAAATCTTAGGTGATTAGTTTATTTAGTACAAAATGTGCAGGGTGACTCCGAATTTTTTACTTGATTTTGAAAAAGAATGGTTGAACTATTCCTTGAGGAAAATTTGAGCAAAAGTTTAAGTCTTTCACTTTCAAAGCGCGTACTTCCTTAAGTCGAACTTTTTGTAAATGTTGAGTGAGGGTATTGCGCCGACGGCATATTGAATGCTGTCTGCACACCGACCTTCTTCAAAAAATTAATTTATAACAAAAGCATCCCCTAAAATTGCGCCATCATCATGCGATGATAAGGTCACGGGTTGTAGAATTTACATTGGTTAGTTCCCTACATAGGGACACTCATAGTTGAGCATTATTTACAATTGCACCGAGATCCACTTTCATATTTAATTAATATTCAATTCGTCTCTCTCTCTAGTAATACAGATGCTTGTAAGTAGACGAACTTTATTGAAAAAGTTAGAAAACGGAAGTATACCACCGTAAATCGCTAACATCTAATTGAAGTGACTTATCGATTCTCTGTCAATTATTAAACACCACCTGGCATGTACAGCTGTACAAAACTTCGGTAAACCACAAGTTGTTTTTTTTCTTGACCTTTGAGTATATTTAGACCTTATGTAGAACTCTCAAGTTAATTACACTGCAAGCTGCACTGTGGAAGTTTCGAACCAATCCTAAATTTGACTGACTCGTTGTTTAAACTCTACCGTTATTCAACCGATTCATCGAAGTTTGTTTACTAAAGTCGTCGTGTTTTTGGCAGAATATACGATATAGCAACGTAACACAGTGAACATAAATAGGCATATGCTGATCAGTGGAAGAGATTTCAAAGATAACAAAAGAAGAAGTACGGCAGTTTTCGTTCTCTAAGCATTAATTTAAAACCTTCAAAATCTGCTTTACCGGCTGTACGTGGTATGCTTAGATAAGCAAAAGTCTCAAAACTTGGTCTAGCGACGATAGTTACTATAATTTTCGTCTGCATTTTAACTAGACTACTGTAACAGTAACACGACTGAGAAACTTTTAGATTTTTTCGCCACCAAGGTTATAAAGAACGCAGAATAACTGTTTATTTACCAACCAAAAAATCATGCGCTTAACTGTATATGGAGACATGGACAAATTTTATTTTGAAACTAGCTTTGGAATCGCTGATGTAAGCTGACACCCAGAACACATTTCTCGAAAATGTCAAGATTATCTACTATCATGTTCGTAAACTTTATACTTTATAAACTTTCTGGTTTATGTTAAGTAACTATAAATCGATTAGAACGCTCTGTTGACCAAATCCGCCGAGACCTGCCGTATTTGAACTTAACTTTAAGTTGAACAATGCCAGTCAGTATAGAATTATGGTATGTAACGTGCTATTTGGAGAACAAATCTTAATGAACAAGTATACTTACCAACGTTATTCGCGAAGTAAGAAACACAGTGATTTTCTTTGTTCTGCTGCAAGTTATAATAGTTCAGGATTTCGGTTTATGCCGAGCGCCCCGTATCCAAGCTGAGACCTACTGAGACTCGCTAAGCGTGTTAGTCTCGCTAAGCGCGTTTGCTACCTTTATGTTCAGCTCAAACAATGTCTGTCTCCAAGGTGACACCTTTCAATTGGATCGTCATTTATTGTTTAACAAATAACGCACCTCGTGACCAAGTGTGCACCTCCAGGTATCATTAAAATTTCATGAATCAATAAATTTGAGGGCTGGTGACTCAAGCGCTCTACAAATGCCGAGTAAATGATGTATCCAAATCCTACATTGACGTGTTTTAAAAGTAAGTTAAAATACTATTTTGAGGAGCATTTACGACAACCCGCCCCTTATTGTAGTAGGAAATTCCTTGTAACAACTTCCAGGACTGTCCATTTGAATGCAGCTATCGTGTTGTTAACTTTACTTGTTCCGTTTTGTAAAGGACATAAAAGGATGTAGCGTACTGTGTTATTTCAGATTAAGGAACTTCATGCCAAAAATACTTAGAACGTCCGTGCTGACACAAGCATTCTTGAGTTTTGATGATATTTGGTTGTACAATATGAATATCAATCTTGGAATTTTTTATTGAGTGTAAAATATTGCCTGGTACGCGAGTGGTCACATCACCGTTTGTAATATAATTAAGCAATAACGCACACCCAGCGACGGTATACCACGAGATTTTGACCAGTTCACGACATATGTGCACGAGCGATAGCGAGTGCATATATGAAGTGAACTGGTCAAAATCGATTGGTATACCATCACTGGGTGTGATTTATTGCTATTATATCATAACAGTATATTGAAATTCTGGCATGGAAGGTCAAAAATGGGTTTTGCTCAAGTTGAGAGCTCACGCGTATGCGAGCCGTGGTATATCGCTAATATACCACGGTTCTTTTCGCGTCAAGACCGAGCAGATGCTGCATTTGCGCCATCGATATACTGGTATGATATAATTTTAAATAGACGGTGTTGTCAAAGGTCGTGACACTTCGGCCGAAATTCCATCTCGTCTCTAACCGATTCGGTCCAAACAAACCCGGATCGATATAGTTTTAGTCCAGTATTTTTATGGACTCAAGGAACTATTGTGATTGTATAGTCTGGCCATTTCTGCTTGTAGCTAAAGTAGTATTCAAAATTTTAAAATATAGGACATTTGCAATTTGCGCGTTAATTATATCACAGACTGCTGGGCTTTTATGTTATATATTAAGTGCAGGGGGGTGGAGGCCTAAGGTCGGCGAACGTACAAAATGGGTATGGAGCAAGAGTTAGCAAGCTGAATCTCACCCATCAGTAATCCCTTATACATGATTTATACGACGCAATAGCTGCACTTGCATCAAGGTTTATCTTTAAATAGATGGTTTTGTCAAAGGTCGCGACACTTCGGACAAAATTCCATCTCGTCTCTAAACAAAAAAGACCAAGCAAACCCAGATCGATATAATTCAGTCCAATTTTCATTGACAAAAGTTAGTATAATCTGACCATTTCTGCAAAAAGCCATCGTAGTACTCAATATTGTGAGATTTAGGAAATTTGCAGTTGCGCATTAATGATATCCCAGAGTGTTTGTCTTTTTGTAATATATTAAGTGCAAGGGTGAAGACCTACGCTTAGTCAATGGACATATTCTTACGGAGCAAGTGTGAGCAAGCTGAGTCCCGGTCCCACTCATCATCCATCCCTTACACATATACAACGCTAAACCGGACAACTAGGCAGCAACAAACTATAGGTTTTATAGTCTCACAGTTTGTGAATGGCAATAATTTGCTAAGTTTGAAGTCTAATTCTCTCATCATAATCATAAATCGCAATAAACAAATCATGCTTTAGGCGTCTTTATTTTGGGCAAAGTTTGTTTTTGTGTCAAGTGGAATTTTGGTCGAATTACATTCTTCGTGGACCTACTTGGTTTTTAGTTTGTGTCTGACTTCAACTTGAGTGTGTGCAGTTATTACAGTCAATAATGTCTGTCTCTGGCTTGCATTTCAGGGTTGACTAATATAAGAGTTAACTTTTTGAATTTTAATCCCGTTGTATAGCGTCTTCATTGACTTGATTTGAAAATACACTACCAATCCAAGATTGACTGACTCGTTGTTGAAACCCCTCTCTCGCTCAAATGATTGATCGAAGTTTGTTCACCAAAAGCCGCATTGTTTTCCGAAGAAGGTAAGCCATATTAACGTTACGTAATAAACATAAACAAGAATATGCTGATCAATGAAAAATACTTCAAAGATGCCAGAAGAAAAAATACAAGCAGTTTCCAATCTCTAAGCGTTAATTTAGTACCTCCTAAATCGGCTTTAAAGGCAGTACGTGGTAAGCGGTGATAAGCAAACATGTCAAAAGCTGGTTAAGCAGCGATCGTAACTGTAATTTTCGTGTTGACTTTAACCTGACAAATAAAACTGAGAGGTTGTTAAGTTTGTGTGACATACATAGGTAGTGAAGAACGCAGAAAACCGGAAACCAATTAACGACCTCTGGTGATCGAATCCGTCCTAGACCTACCGTATTTGACCTTGTCTTTCTTCTCCGCTAGACTACTAGATACCGAACCATGAAGGTTGTGAGTTCGAACCCGATTGAAAACACCGTATTTAAGTATAACCGTGCCTATCAGTATAGAATCATTGTATGTTACATGCTATTTGGAGGAGCAATATTAATGAACAAGTATACTTACCAAAGTTATTCGCGAAGTACGAAACGAAGTGATTTTCTTTGTTCTGCTCCAGACCTTATTATTAGAGTTCGGGACTTTGTTTGGTGCCGAGCTACCAGTATCAAAGATGTGACTTACTGAGTCTCCTCGAAGGCTTTGTGCTACCTTTTATGTTTGGTACAAACACTGTCTGTCACCAAGGTGATATCTTGGAACAGAACCGTAAAGTATTGCTTAACAAATAACGTAACTCGTTGATAAGTGTGCCCCCTCCTAGGTTTCATGATTTTAAAATTTTAAACAAAAAATAACTTTTAGGACTGGTGACTCCCTTGCTCTGCAAATGCCAAGTAAGTGATGCATCCAAAGTATACATGGCCTTGTTTAAAAGTAAAATAACACGATTAGAACTAATTTGGGAGAATAGTATCCTTTAATGCTTCAAATATATCAAAAATGTTAGGTACCCTATAACTGAAAATTGCAATATTACACATTACCCATAAAACAATTCAATTGCGAAGGAGGAAAGTAGTTATCTTAAATTTGCTGGTTAAACCAACATTACTACAATATCCTATTTTTCGAAATTACTTCCAATCGTGTTTAGTGGAACAACTATTTCAAGAAGCCTTCCAGACAAAGAATATCTAGTTGTCGTGTAAAAAATCCTCGTGTGACTACTTCAGGACTGTCCACTTGACTGCAGCCTTTCAGTTGTTAACTAGTTTGTTTCTTTTGAGAACAAAAATGTGTAGAGTACCTGTGTTGTTTCAGTATAAGGAACTTCATACCAAAAATACTTAGAATATGCGTGCTGACAAAAGCATTCTGGAGTTTTGCTTTTACAATATGAAAATCAATTATTGAATTTTCTATTGAGTGTGAAATATTGCCTCGTACGCCACCAGTCACATCACCTTTTTGTAAATAGACGGTTTTGTCAAAGGTAGTGACACCTCGGCCGAAATTCCAACTCGTCTCTATAAAAATACGGCCAAAAAAACTCGGATCGATATAGTCAAGTCCGTTTTCCTATTGACTGAAGTTACTATTGTGACTGTATATAACCTGATCATCTCTGCTTGAAGCCAACGTGGTACTCAATATTGTGAAATATAATAAATAGCAATTTGCAAGTTAGCTATATCATGGACTGCTTGGCTTTCTTTAATGTATTAAGTGCAGGGGTGAAGGCCTTGGGTCAGTCAATGGACTTTGTCAGTACGGAGGAGCACGAGCAAGTTGATTCCCGGCTCCGCTTATCAGCCATCCCTTACACAATAATGCAAGACCTGGCAACTCAGCATCTACAAAATTTAGGTTGTACAGTCGCTCAGTTTGTGAATGGCAATAATTTGGCTAAATATTAGAATCAAATAAAAAAATTAAAGCATGTACGTAAAACATGCTGATTACAAGGAATTTGTTAAAGAGAAAGATATATCCACAAAAAAGCAAAGACGTAAAAATGATATAAAGGATTCCTCATACAACCCGGCCTATTACGTCATAAAGATGTAGGTTGACAGACAAGAAAATGCCGATTTTAAAACACTGCATAATTTAAGTAGTCATGAGCAAAAGGATGGAGAAAGTTGTTCTTATGTCATTGACCCTATTTCCATCCTGAGTTCATTATGCACACTGTAAAGTTCACTACTGTGGTTCGAAGCAAGACTACATGTATGTCCTGTGCAGTGTGCGAAATTAACGTCGGTCCGACGGTCCGAGACCGACAGATTTCTCTTCGGGCCGAAAGTTTTCAGCAACATGTCGGTCCTTATGACCGACTGGAATTTGGAATAAATAATTAAAATTTCTCCGTCAAGACCTGTAACAGATGCAGATGATGACTGACTTTGAATCATGTAATTCAGACTTGAATGCCATGCACCTATTTATGTTTTCCACCGAGGGAGTGCGGGGCAACAGGATTGATCGCACTTCGTGTCCTGGTAGTAGGGAATTTGCAACGGTACGCCAGACAGGGAGGGAGGTTGACAATGTCGCAACATAGTATTTTTTTTTTATTTTGCGATATTTTACATTTACTAATAGTCTAATCCCTACGATCGGCGCGCAAAGCACAGTGCAGCTAATTATATTCAGATCAG
>LD345746.1:147875-161068 GCA_001465055.1 Ptychodera flava
AAACATTTCCAAATCACAATATCACATGCCCTAGTGTAGTGTACAATTGATAAATCCATGCGCATGACAGTGAGGAAGATAAGGGCTGTGATCTTTTTCAGATTCCAAATCATGTAGTTGAATGATTCATGATCATTCACTTACACTATTCTGCTATCTATGTGAATAATATTCCTTTGGAGTGAATACTTGCTGACTCTATTAATAAAAGAACATGGAAAATTAAAGATTACAAAATTCAAAAGCATAGTATTGGTGGAAAGAGTGTTGACTTTAATGGTAATACAGGTCGTTAACAACTGCATTTACTGAGGACCGGCAGTTTTCTGTAAGGACCTGAAGCTTTGGCTTGGAGCAGGTCCTTGTGACCTGAAGCTATTTTCTCTTAATTTCGCACACTGGTCCTGTGAGAAAAATTGTGTTAACCTTGAATGTAATCCGCGGTTGTGTAATGAGTTTAGATAAAAAAAATATAACGGCCGTACAAAAACAGTAAAATACCTAGTAGTATACAAATAGCAAAGTATTTGAAAAAGCTGTGCCAAGTAACTCTGTAATATCCGATTTTTAAAAAAAAATGTGCAAAGTCACGCCGTCATGGACAAGAATGCCGTTTTGGCTCCCCACTTCATACATTGTACAACAACCTTTTTAGTCGAACAGATTTTGCTTGGAATACAATTCGCTTTGGCACCACTCTTTCGACATTCAACTACAGCGGCATCTTGTTAATGTAGTTGCACCATGGAAGTAGATTGTTAAACTAATGGACACAAAGTTCTAACTGCTTTAAATAACCCGTTCCCGTGTAGGATTTATTGAACTGTTACATAGTTGAACTAATTTGGGAAAGTTGAGTAGACAGAGCAAAGGATTTATTGAACTAATTATAAACGCAGTTGAACTTAGGCTAAAGCATCTCTCTTTACTCACCAAGTATTATATATTGTCATGAAAATTACCCACCCCTTTATCCTTCCCTCTGATCAATCCCATAAGCTAGTCCTACGATTACGGCGAGAGTGTTGGGCTTTGGCTCCGGAGGCGGCGTAGCGCTCGTGGGGCTACCCGTAGGCCTAAGCACTGATGCTCAATCAGCCCCTCACACCAGTCGGCCACCCCTAAAATGTAATGGTACTAGCCGTTTGGGTACAGAGTTCAACGATGGCGGTCTAGTTTGAATTGACTTCGTGCCCGAGTAATTTTTCAGCAGAAACTGTTATTTTTCAGCTGTTAGGAGTACAGTTGACCATCGATAGGGGTTACAAGGATTCTAACATTATCCGGGAACAGGATTATGGTGACATTTGCACACTGTAAGGCGAAATTCTCTGATAATGCGGCCCGTGTGTACCTTGAGCGTTCAGTGTAGATCCGCACTGAACCTTTTACGAGACCAGGTATTTGGAGAAATTGTAGCCTTGGATGGGGCATGGCGCGAGCCGCACGACAAAAGCCCAACCCAACCAAGGCTATATTTATTGCAGCTACCTCACCCCTACACTGACTACTTGAACATTCATATTACCATTATCATATTTCCCGGCCATGAAAGTGTAAAGAACGCCAACGACAGGTTTTTTCTCGGTGCAGTGTGTACGGGTCGACCCCATATTCTATAAATGATAACGGCGGACGTCGTATTTGGTTAATTGTTTCAAAATCTATCAAAGCAGAAAGTTTGCAATGAATGCCGTAAACGTTTTTCTAATCACTCAAGCGCGTTGTAATTCGAAGCTATTTTGAAATTCACCGTAAGTGTCAATTTATTCGAATGTAGCTATTTTTCAACTTTCCCTGGTTCAAAACAGAGAATGTTATTGGTGTCACTGACTGAATCACCAGACGGTATAATGGCAGTGTCGTCATCATGCGTGCCATTCTCTGTTATGGTGCAAACAATATGCTAAGTACCCGTGTTGTTTCAGATTGAGGAACTTCAAGCCAAAAATACTTAGAACGTATGTGCTGACACAAACAGTTTTAATTTATGATTATATTTGCTTGTACCAATAATCAATATAGGGATTTTTTATTAAGTCTTAAATATTGCCTCGTAAGCGAGTGCTCAAATCACTGTTTATTTTTAGATAGACGAGTTTGTCAAAGGTAGCGACACATCGGCCGAAATTCCAACGCGTTTCTAGCCCAATCAGATTAAACAGACCCGGATCGATGGAGTCTTAGTCCAATTTTCAAGGACTCAAGTTACTATTTTGACTGTATAACTACATCATTTCTGCTTAAGGTCAATGTAGTATTTATTATTGTGAAATAATTAAAAATTGTAATATGCATGTTAATTACAAGTATACCATAGACTACTTGTTTTTGTAATATATGACGTGCAAGGTACTAGGTGCAAGGATGAAGGCCTAGGGTCGGCCAACGAACTTTTCAGTATGGAGCGAGTGTAAGCAAGCTGAGTCCCGGCCCTACCCATTAGCAAGCCCTTACACATGATTATACGACACAAAACCAGGCAACTCAGCAACTACAAAATATAAGATTTACGGTCACTTAGTTTGCGAATGGCAATAATTTGCCTAAGTTTGAAGTCTAACTCTCTCACTAGATTTAGACATTGCAATCGGCAAATCTTGCTTGAGGCATCTTTATTGTGGACAAGTTCGTTTCTGGCTGTGGTGGAATTTTGGTCGAGTTGCCTTGTTCATGGTTCCAGTCGGTCTGTACCAAATTGGTTTATGGCTGGGTTTAATATGAGCAGTATATTTACTATCAGTCATTTCTGTCTCCATTTTAGCAGTTGACTCGTGTGAGTGTGAGATAAATGCGTAGTATTCACAATATGAAGTCCTACTTTTAAGAGGAAACGTTGTGCAAACATAAACGCAATAAATGGAAAATTTACAACCTAGATCAGTAGACATGTGTAAATACATTGATCCGCCATTACCACTGAAGCAACGCTACAAAATGCTTGCAGCTATCTGCTGAACCCTAGTGTGCAATTTGAATTGCATCGCCAATTTGAAATGCGATAGTGGATGGTGTTGTTCTCTTCTCAATCACAATTACAGCTGTAAACCAAAGGAGAAAGTCAACATCGGTCATCTACTGGTCTGTAAATATAGAAGACAAAATTCAATTAAAATTAGGTACATTGGACATCGTGAATTTCTACCCATCTATCTCAAGGACTAGACATAAATTAAAAGGGGGAAAGCTTGATGTTTTTCAAAGTGAAGCTGCGCGGAAAAAGTGGCGCTATCATATTTTCATGCGCAAAAGAACAGTTACTGTATCCCACCCACTGCGTGTCATAGGCCATATCAATAATATAATTTCTCTATTGATCTTTCGACCAATACTTTTATCCCTTACAAATAATGACTTTTATGCAAGGTTTCAAGTACCTGGATGACAAAATATCACATTTCACAAACAATAATTCTATTAACAACTTGCAGTACAATTGGGTACCAAAAATCAAAAGGGACAGTACCTATGTCATAGTTTGGCAATGTAATTGTACAGAGAATCGATTACCCCTAGACAACAAGGAGAAGTGAAGTGATGTTTTTAGCTGCAATTCCAATATGATATTTGTAATTCATATCTGCACTTTCAAATACCCTATTCTAACAAGTGCATTTGTATCAGTTGTCAAACTCTTATAAAAGCACAGATTTAGTTAGTTTAGTATTGTAAAAATCATCTACAATTATGTCATAGAGTCCCAGTGGCAGAGAAGCAGACAGAATGAACCAGATATAAACTGAAAATGCTCACACGTGTTTCCGTATACATTGCAGTTTTCTGTCGATTTAACAATATTCATAACAGGATAATAAAAGAATATGTAATACGTTGAAATAAAAATGCTAAATTTCTTTGACTTGTGTCTTTGTATCACCACTTTGTATAGCAAGTATAATTAATTGCCTTTGGTTAAGTCCTTCAAGCTATGTATACCAAACTGCGACAGCT
Organism: Ptychodera flava; assembly: GCA_001465055.1. NCBI lineage: Eukaryota > Metazoa > Hemichordata > Enteropneusta > Ptychoderidae > Ptychodera > Ptychodera flava. Next base: position 151,827 of record LD345746.1, read on the forward strand.
CATTGGATACATAAATTATAAAGTAGCTGACATGAAAATGCAAAATATCTTTCACTTATACAACATAATTGTCTCATCAATAGACATAGCAAGTTTCATTAACCTTTTAGAGTCCTTTCAATCTTACATCCCTAATTGGGAAAGTCAGTTAAATATGCAAATTAGTAACTTGCTGATGTAAAAATGCTAAACAACTTTTATTAATACCTTATCATATTTCTTCAATATACATAGCAGGTTTCATCGACTTTGAGGAAGTCAATCAAGATATACACCTAATTAGCTAAAATCGTTAAATTAGTGCAAATTAGTAATGTTTTACAAAATTAAAACATATTGTTGGTAATAATATATCATAGTATCTACAATATACATAGCAAGTTTCGTCAACTTTGGTCAAGTCAATCCAAATATAACCCCGAATTCGTAAAGTTCTATAAACTAGTAATTAGCTAAAATAAAAATGCTAAATGACTTCAATAATGTTATATCGTAGTATCTTCAATGTAGGCAGTACGTTTTGTCAACTTTGATTAAGCCAAGAATCTGAATCTTGTTCAAAAAAATGGTTGATCAGTTGGTCCCACCCAGCATCTGTTCAAGATGTACCTAAAGTTTACTCAGCTTGTCCTAGTGCATTTTGATAGGCTGAAGCACATGACCGTAAAGTTATCAAGAATTGTCGCTAATTTAACAATTAAGTAACATATTGTGGCGTGCTTGCCTAGGAAGAGACACCAATGCTGACTGTAACCAACAGATTGTAATTCTATTTCAGCGTCACAGCACGAGACGTTTATCAACACGACCTCTGACATTTGAACCGTTCTTTTGACCTGGGCATCGTTCTGTATGCTATAGATAAGCAACATTTTATTATCGCTATTTGCAATGCATTCGTGTAAAATCGCAGCTATAAATAAACAGTCTGAAGGGTGTTAGTTGCTGATAGTGTTCGTGTGAATTACTCCTGATAAGAGGTTATTCTGAGTTCATATGATAGAGACGGATGTTAAGGCGATAGTTTATCTCACACAAAGGTTAATGAACGTACTGGTCATCGATACCAGAAAGATAAGTAATTAAAATCAAGAAGATCTCAATAAAATACGTCGACATGAATACAAACCATATTTGAGAAAAATGCACAAAGACGCTTGTTAGGTTTTACGAGGATGTTTACGGAAGTCTCGACTAAAACAAGAAAGTATTTAAATAATATTAAGGATAATGAAGGTATCAACTCTTATAAGCGAGCACGAGAATTTCTCGTTATGGGTTTGAAACGTGTCACAGTGATGTTCGAATATTGTTTGTAATATGTAAATCTAAGATCAAGACCTGCATTGATATTATCATTGACTGTATCATTTTATCTTGAATTAACGTCTATCAAATTATCAAAGCCACGCGCCTTAAAGACAACATTTAAAATCTCATTCTTAAACAATGTGAAAAGAAAACATCAACGGAAAACAAACGAGTAACCCAATACATTTAGACGATGGGAGAAGCTTATCTTTGTAGATGGCAATTGTCAAGTTTGCCTACCGAGAAATACAGTCTATGTTGTACCAGCGAACTCTGAACGTCTCGTGTAGTCATTGCTCTGAAGATTCCCAGTACCTCTGAGCACTCCAAGGCGAGTAGGCAAGTCAAAGAGATACACCATCCCCGTAAAAGCGTATAGTGACATGGTGGAGAATCCTGGCTCAGACTTTCTTGATTTGAGCGTTATTCATAAAGAAAGAGAATGCATATAACGATGTTGTGATTCAAGTTGGCTTATTACATAACTAGGGTCACTTAGTTGTTCTGAATATTCTTATTTTCTTTTATTTTCTATAGAAGTTCAACAAAACAGGAGAAAAAGAGATGTATTATGATTATTATGCCCCAAAGGAATACGATGGTTTCAATCGGGTTCGAACTCACAATGTACGGTACCCAATCACCTAGCGGAGAAAGCTACAGACAAAACCATTCGACCAAATCCCTAATCTCAAAAAAGATTGGTTCAATAACCGAGCTAAAGTTGATACAATTCTGACTGCACCCTCTCTACTCGCCGTAGAGTTCGTGAAGCATTCACGAAGTCAAGCTAGGTGAAAAAGACGGAAATATTTAGACCGTCAATCTCTGAAATTGATATGAGAAATCGGCGACTATCCCACTCTGCCATTTGTAACGTGGAACATGCGCATCTAAATTGTAAAAAATATTTTAAGTTCAATATGAGAATCAATTATATAGTAATAATGGGAAAGCGATCTGATGACGAAGTTAAAGTAATACATGTATAATATAAAAGTGTACTTTTGCGAGAATGGCCAAGTACAGGCCGTTTAAAACTCGATGTAAACAAGGCGTTACTTTCAGTCTATTTTGGGGGGGGTTTTCCAAGGGTTTACAAGTTGTTGTAAATGTCTAATTTTATGTTTTCGTTACACTCTTTAAAAATGTCAAATTGAATGGATTATGAATAACAATATCGGAAGGCAATTGCTTGAAAGACAGAGAGTGTTACAGAGATAGTTTATCTCACGCAAAGGTTAATGAACCTAGTGGTCATCGATACCAGTAAAATAATTAATTAAAACAAGATCTCAATTGCATACGTTTATATGAATACAAACAATATTTGAGACAAACGCACAAAGACGCTTTTTACGTGTTGCAAGGATGTTTACGAAAGTCTCGACTAGAACAAAAAGATATTTGAATTCATATTAAGAATAATGCAGGTATCAACACTTATGAACGAACACGGCAATTTCACACGATGGGTTTGCAACGTGTCACAGTGACCGTTGCAATATTTTTTGTAACATGTAAATTTGAGATCAAGACCTGCATTTATATTTCTGATTTGATGTATCGTTTTATCTTAAATTCACGTCTATCGTATGATCAAAGCCACGCCTTACAGACAACATTTAAAATCCCATTCTAAAATAATATGAAAGGGAGAAAATATGATTTAAAACAATATGAAACGGAAAATTAAACCAAAGAGTAATTTTATGCATTTAGAACATTTTATACATTATGGGAAGCCTATCTTTGGTTTTATACATTATGGGAAGCCTATCTTTGGCGATGGCAACTGTCAGGTTTGTCTACTGAGAAATGAAGTCTATGTAGTATCAACGAACTCTGGACGTCTCCTGTTTCCCTGTAGTCAATACTCCGAAGATTCCCAGTACCTGTCAGCAGGTCAAGACGAGTGGGCCAGTCAACGAGATAACCAATCCCCATAAAAGCGCACAGAAACACGACGGAGAATCTCGGCTGCGGCATTCTTGATTTGACTTCTTCTCATCATATGAATTGGACTATGTCAAATGTCCAGAGAGTTTGCTTAGGTCAAGAACCTCTTGAACTGGGATGGGCTATTATATATGTTTGTATTTCATTCGTTTAAGCAGTCAACAAGGATCAGCCGACTTTCTTACTTTTAGCACAATTTTACGCTCCCCTCCTCTGTTAAATGTTTTTAATTAAAAGTGCACTCCACCTCAAAGTTCGCAGCCATAGCTTACTCCGCGATTTGTAATCTTCCAAGATTGCTGACAACCGCACGTTATTGCATTGCGTCATTGTTGCAAACGACGATGGGTTAGAATATACGGTGGTTTTCAATCGGGCTCGAACCCACAACGCACGGTACCCAATCACCTAGCAGCAGAGGCCGCAAACAGAACCGCCCGGCTAAATACCCAATCAAAAAGATTGGTTCAATAAGCGAACGGTTAGAAACAATGTTTAACGTACATTTACATAAATGGATGTCAGTGACAATTGCTAAATGCAGAGAGATCAACAGTAAACCGCACATTTCAGAGGAAAGTCATAATGTTTGGCTGCATTCACAAACACCTTGGGGTGACGGTGGAATAAAAAATACGTTCTCTGATTTTTTCAAAAGCCTGCCCTAACAAACTCAAACGCCCCCTTTGACTCGCTAGAACTTTGAACCCCCTAAAATAAAACTGGTCTGACTTTGGAATAGACAGATTTTTTCGATGGGAGTGTCTGTGTCTGTGTCTGTATTTCTCTTCCGTTGAAGGAGGGCGCTATTTTGATACATTTTCTCTTACAGAAAAACTTCATCTTATAAGGCAGAAAAACAACGATCACATAAAATGGTTTGAAACAGGATGACTTCTCTCATCTGTCAGCAAAACATTAATTAAAAATTATTTTATGAAGGGACATTAGCTGTATATTTTGTCCAATGTTTGGGTGCGTTTTGTTATGTGTGTACTGCATTTTCTTGTTCTACTTCTTGCCCCAACAGCATGCTACGATAACAATTATATTAAATCATGTTACCATGCGCTATTCTGATTGGACGAGAGCTTTTTCCACCGATGCTAAAATGCTGTTTTTGGCACTGAAAGCAGTGCTAAAACGGGTCCCATAAACCAGCATTTTCGAAAATTGCCTAGTCGCTGCATTCGAACGTACCTATCTGAACTTAATCCGAAACAGTACGCTTTTTTTTCAAAGACCGAAGTCTGAATTTCGATACACAGATAAAGTATGGGTCTGTAACTCACCTATTGGTGAAAATAAGTTGAGGTCGATGATGAAAGAAATCTCCGAAGCTGTACATGTGGGTATGATATGCACAAATCAACAACGCAACAGCGCATCATGCACTTTAAAATTTGACTGATTTCAGCAGGAGTCGAGAAGCGACACATAGTGTACATTTATAAAACCAATCTTTAAAATGGAGCTAGTATTCGTTCATACACAAATAAGTTGGCATTTCCTCAGAGTAACGGTGTGTCAGATGTTCTTTCCCAAAGTCTTGGCTAAAACAGTCCAGAGTGTTCTACGATGTTGACCAAGAAGTTCAAAATAACAATGCGATGATGCTCCTGCGACGAAGTTGACATCAGATGCAACGAGCAGTGTGCTTCCTACTTTCGCTGAATGGGGGAAGACAGGCTCAGCAAAATTGTTCATCACATTTGCAGTCATCCCACTTTTGGATTATTTGAAAACTGCACGTTTTCTAGAGTAGTTAACGTCCAAATTGTCCATCAAAAATAGCACCTGTGACCTTATTGTGGTGTTGCTACGGTTGACGCGTATGGTACAGAAAGAGACAAATCTATTTTAGTATACCAGAAAAGCCAGAGCTATTGTTCTTATGTAAATTTACTACAAATATTGTTACATTTTCTTTTGCCTTGAACTCCTGACCCTTTCCGTGTGTCTGCAGCAGTTAGTGTTTAACAAGTGGTTCGCGATGAAATGTGAATACAATGCAATGCTCATGAATGTAAATGCATATGTTATCGCATAGACCCTCGAGAAACTTTATAAATAAAGTATTAAAAGTACTATCAAAGTGGAATCATGCCCTTGCAAAATCCATCGACAGAAGCAAAAATAAAGTTTTTGACTTGATTCCAATTACATTTGCTGGGAAACCCCAGTGAGCTAGTTTGATGTGCAAAGTCGCGAATGACTTTCCTTTTATCGTCTAGACCATAAAACACAGCAATGGCAATACCCACCTTTGGTTAGTTATCATTTTATTCATGAAAAACACATTGAAAACCTGACCTTGGAAGAAACACTGTCATCTTTTCTTTGCAATATGTGTGACTGTATCAATTTCCTGATGCTTCCTCATACATAATTCTCATAGTTATTGCATAAAATAGTCAAGGATCTGATTTCTTCCTCGTTGGTTTTACATTGCGGAGTAAATTTTGCGTGACAGACTTTCTATTTTGACTCATCAAGTCATGTCTGATATATACCTCTGATATATTTTAGTTAGGCTTGCCAAAAATTGAAATTGAATGATGCAATCTGTGGCTGGTACGATGCTTTTTATGCGATCATGGACTGATATCTCACAACAAAAAACTCATCGACCTCTACCTAATTAGCATTTTCCAAAACATGTGACGCCCATGACAAAATCATAAACAGAATGATTCAGTAATCAAACGGCCCTCAGGCAAAGTAACTGACCATTCTTGTACATATTTGCCAATGATGTAACACCATTTTAGATGATATTACGCAATTTATGTTTGCAAAGTCAAGCCTCGGATGAATTTTCGATATCCTCAACAACCTCTTCCCCTTCACTAGTTCTTTTCAGCACAACAGCCGAAGGTGATTGTTTCTGCTGTGAAAGAAATATAAAGATAATATTTTCATGAGATTTTTGAGAGTGCGATATTTCGATGGATTGGCATTAAAATTATTTTACTGCATTTCACACATGCAGTTTCATTCAACACATATTATATGTCATATGACTGTCTTTGAATTTAATCTTTCCTTGCGTTCGATCCTCTACACGATGGCCGTTTGGTAAGATTCCAAAGGCGTGATATAACCCTTCGCCATCACGGTCTGGTGCAGCCCTGCTGTTGTCTTTGGCAAAATTGGGGCTCTGTTCATGACAAATGGTGTAAAAGAGTTCATTTTACCTGGCTTGCTGCTTTACTGTCACCATCATCTGCTGTGAATGCTTGTCTCCTGGATGTTGAATGTTTCATCTTCCTACACAAGAAAATAAATCACGTTATAATTATGCTATATGTAATTCTGCCATGGTTGTGATTATCTAGGATTGTACATAAAAAGCTCACTCTTCTGCAGTTATTGTAACACAAGAAGAATTGGGTCATAAAATGGAACGACCTTCTCTGAATGACACTAAAAGTACATATTTTCTGAAAATCATAGATATCATTGCCAATGCTGTGATTTGTATTTTCTAAACATGGGTTACAATATGATAACGTGATTGCCAATCTGAATAACCTCATCAGCTGTCACTCTTCCCTGTACAACAGTGCGTTATTTTCCGGTTGCAGTAATCAAAAGCTATTCAAGTTGTTTAAATCTTTGACAAGTTTGCCTGTGAATTTTGTTTGAAGGTCTGGATCGTTGTCTATGAGGCGCCCATTTTCGGCTGTGGACAGAAGAAAGCTGAAACACTTTTCTAGAGTTAATGGTTGTGCATAGTTTGGGCGGAAAGACCGCGGCGTTAGTATAGAGGAATACAAAATCCGTTTTTATAGCTTTTTCAAATTGACTGTTACATGATACGCATGTAAACAATTATTACCTGATACAAATCACAGTATTTAAAAAAAGATATTCAGGCTTTCAGGAAATATATTTTGATGGGATAGACTATCAGTTGTTTGCGGACACTTCAGCGTTTGGAAAGGCTCGATATTTAGTCGTACATCTTATCTGAAAGCAGTACTAGTTTACCTGTTGCCTGTGTAACTACCATCTTCATCGATACCATGGACACGTGAGCTTGTTGGGTGATCGGTCGGATCTAGGCAAAACATAAAGAGATTACAACTGTTACAATCTTAACATGTTGGTGTAAAAGAACGGCAATGGATTTTTCGTGTTGTGATGTAATATCTGATCTGACAGCTACTTATTCCCAGCAGTGTGGCTTTTCTGAGGTTTTTACTACCCAAACTTCTCTATGATTGTCGTTCAAACTTAATTGTGAGATATAACAGTCGCTTTCTGGTCATGTATATTCAACAAATCGTGGCTAGCTTGCACCAAGACTGCCACTGTGATATGAACTTATGCACTGCAGCTGTGGAACACTTCATCGATTCAATGATCATTTACTACTAAGATCCTTTCACCAGTTTACTTTTATGAAACTCCAAAAAAACATAATTTGTTCCAGGAAAGTAAACACAAGGTGTAGAGATCACTTTAAAGTTCAAATATTGGTAAATATTCGTTATTTCTTTAATACCAAAGTTTGCATAGCGACCGCTGATTTTTATTCGTGATCTCGAAAGGGGATGGTTTAAAGTTTGACCAAAGGTCTATAATCATTTATATATATGGACATGCTCATTGTCCGAAATAAAGAATTAATAAATAAATAAATAATATAAGTACGTCAATATTGACGCCCGTACCACCTAGAGTCGCTCAAATCTTTCGCGTCAGCTCGATCATAAAAAGCTCTACAAACAAGAGAAACACTGTCGCCTTCATCTATAAGTAAGGGGGTATTTAACTTACCTTTTGCTTTCGTTATGGGATTCTTAAGGGACGTAAGAAGAACTTTCATATCGTCCTGCATTTTCTTCATGGATTTCTTTAGATCCTGAAGTTCCTGGTGTATCTTGAGTATACCACTTTCTTGTTTTCCCGAAGACGACGCCACGGCATCAGGTGTATATGTCCCCGTGTAAATGTCACCTTGATTGTTCACTGTGTCAGTTAGTGTAGTAAGTTGCTTCTGTAAAGTAAAAATGCGCTTGGAAACCGTTTGAAGATTTCGATAATATTTTAAATTGTTCAAAGTGAGTGTGCACCATCTGGAAAGACAGCACTAGTTTAAGAAATGCAACACACATACTATTAGGCAGAGCTAAACAGGCACACATGTATGCATTTGTCTTTAAAGGGAAGAAACAAGGCAAAGTAACATGAAATTCGATAGAGTACAGATCAAAAGTAGTTATCTGTCCTCGATATAAGTACATGTTATATATATATATATATATATATATATATATATATATATATATATATATATATATATATATATATATACTTTGACACCTTCAGCAAAATGAGATAGCAAAGTGCTCTGACTCTTATATTAGCAGTTTATACGTCATATAAAAGATATATCGTTTGTGCAAAGACCTACGCAATAATGCTGCGCGAAGACTGTGTTGAAGATAAAAACTTTGCTTGATGGATTGTGTTTCGAACTGGTATTGGTAAAATCAGTAGAAGCGCTTATACTGTCTATAGTAAAATTTAATAGTGAACGTTCTGCAGATGGCATAATGTACCCACATCATCTATCAGTGATTTACTCGTGCAAAGAAGGAATGAAATTAAGACGTGCGATCCTACGATTACGGACGGGTATGGCCCCCACATTGTCCACTCACAGTAACACAGTAGTAAACAGCAACACAAAATCTGACAGTGAACAGTTTATTATAAGTGAATCATCGTTTATGCAAGGATACTCAGTATAAACAAAAGTTATGTAAATACGCACAGCCTGGTTTAAGCATGGGTTTGTGGACAATGCTATACCCATGGGAAAATGGTCCCTTCCATATCACATTATGCAAGGTCCAAGCTTGGCGCTTTTTCCCATGATTCAAATTACATGGGCAACTTCCTGTACTATTTTTATCGGTTTTTGTAAAAAATCTTGCGAGTTATAAATGGCGAAAATAGCT
>LD345746.1:161215-181906 GCA_001465055.1 Ptychodera flava
CGCAACACTGCTAATAGAAGATTTTCTTCCAAGAGTTGCCAGCCTGTACAACAGGATGTTGTCTCAAGGAGGACAACCTAAAATTATCAGACAGTTTCATAAAGCTATGTCAAGACATCGTCAACTTTTTGAAAAATTCAATGTAACACCTAAAGACATCATATATAACATAAGATTCAGAATAATTTAAGGTGTGGTGGTACCTGATCAGTACTGCTTGGGGAGCCAAGGCAGTTGACTGTATTGTTTTCAAATCCCTGAAACAGTCGCCTTGGTAAATAACTGATGAACACCTACGAGATTTTGATGATGTTATTTCTTTGCTGTATATTAATTGTTATAAACTAATCCTGCTGATGTCATATCTTCATCATTCATATGACACAATCATAGAGAACCCAAAATGATCTATTGCTTGCACTTGCATGACGCTTCTTTACATCATTGCTGTATTTATTTCCATCCGAGTGAATTTAAACTGTTTAACTACTTTTTAATATATATATATATATATATATATATATATATATATATATATATATATATATAAAACCAAGAATATTCATTTCAATATAATATATATATTACTTAAGTTTCATGCATCCTACAATCATCTAGTTAAGAAAGTCACAAAGTAGATATTTATCCAAATTCAAACGTTTACATAAACTATACAAGTAGTATATTGTGAGATTCTTTATATTTACAGCTCCAATGGACGACATGATCCGTTTTGTATTCTCACATATAACGCTGCTATATCATGACATAGTTACAAACTCCTGTCTTCGAGAGAATAAACGTTTTTTGCTTCTGTTTGAGACTTACACAAAGCGCTTTCATTTTACCCTTGAAAAGAGCGCTATGCTTAAACTTTCAAATGAGCTGCCTTTATTCATCAGATAACTGAAAGTAGATCAACATTCCAGCACAGAAAAATTATGTAGACTTATACAAGGATACTGATAAGGAAATAGGAAGTAAAGTCACTCTCACTGCGCCTTCTTCTACAAAGGGAAGTTTTTAGACGATTATCTCATTTCATAAACCATTTCCGGTTACATTTCATAGAATTGAGTAATGGTTTTGGCAAGAAACTACATTTTAAATATTTGCCGTGCGGTTTCAACCCACCTTTATCTGGAAAGTTACTTTTTTCACGTCTTTTTCTTCGTTTTCAAATGGCATGTCATCATCATAGTACTTTTCTCTAGGACTACATTCAGAGTGGATATACGAATAAAATTTGTCTTTCTCGGAATCGGAGAGGTTGTCCTCCAAACCAAGGATAATTTGTGCTCTTTCCATCAGTGCGTTTGAGTGCGCATTGTCATGAATACTGTATCCGTAGTAACAGAGAGAAGGAAAGTGCTATTATAGTGTGTCTGTTTACATATTCCCAGTGTGAGGACCGTGTACAGTTACTGAAAACAGCCCTTTACAATGCTATATTTTCAATTCATAAACAACCACTTACTGGCATCATTTCAAAACGAAAGCAACCACGATGCTGATACTAGGCCCCATGTGGCTTGCAGGTCCAGACCATCTCGATGGTCGCTCTTTTGTTCTTAATGCTGCCTTTCGAAATATTATAGCGAATTATCAGTCTATCGCAGACTGCGAGGGCTATAATCAGAACTACTTTTGAAAAGTGTCTCCTACATTTTAACGAAGAACATACTCTGAGAAGAAGGTAAGAAGAAAGTTTAGCAGTCCTTGGAAACAATTTTACAATTAATCGAAGCAGACCTGACCACGATATAATATACGATGGTTTCAATCGGGTCCGAACTCACAACGTACCCAGTCACCTGGGTATAAATATAACACCATGTGATGTACAAAGATTCATGGATGCAAAAATGCATGATATTGACACTGAGAAATGGATGGAAAGAAAAATTTTCGTAAATATAACGCATCCACGATGAACTCAATAGTTTGGCGTAGCCTTATAGGAATCTCAACACAGGCAACCACGTTCAATGTTATAACTGTGCATTATCCGACGTTCAACATATCGCATAATTAACTCACTGAATAGTCCTCTGGCAGCCCTTTAGCAAGGCATGACGACCTTGTAATTAACTTACCGAACAAAGGTCTCACTGAGCATAGCAATGAAGAGGTTAAGCAATACAATAGCAGAGATTGCCAGGTAGGTACCAACCAGGATATCACACATGACAGGGTTTTCTTCTTTCAGACCCTATTGTACAAGTATAAAGATTGTACAAAACTCCTGGTAAATAAATTATGACCTATCTCCGAAGCAATGTTGGAAAATGGAATAGGGCCTAATACCATAAAATTCCTGTTTTAAAGACCCGTTACGTTCGTCACGACTTCATTTCATTGAGCTGATCGAAAAATAGCTTTCTACTCTCAACGGTTTACCCTTCGCGTATTTTCTATACTTGTTCCATTAATTTTGGGATTTCTACCACAATTATACTACACTAAGGTATATACACGTCTATGAAGAAACTCGATTATGTCTATGTTATTATTTTTATATTTTATGGACTTTTATCATATACCCATACCCATATCGCGCCATCCTGATGACGTTTACCGTAAAGCAACGACCGCTTCGGCAATCTCGTTTAGTCAGACAGCTCTGCGGGGCTCCCATGAGGCCGAACCTTTAACGGAGGCCTGATGAACGCCCCGCAGAGTAGTCTGGGTAACAGACACTACCGTTACGGTGATGTTTTACAGTAATCGTCGGTATATTGGTGTAGAATGGTAACAATCGTAATAACATAGTGCACCATAAAATATTCTTCCCGTGCTACTTTAGCGCGGAAAAAGTAAATAAATAAAATCTAGACGTTTTCATATCATTTGTTATTCTGGACATGGGTATATGTAAATCGATTTAAGCAATAAAGAACCCAAAGCGACGGTATACCACGAGATTTTGATCACTTCACGATCAGTTCATATATGAAGTGGACTGGTCAAAATCTCGTGGTATACCGTCGCTGGGTGTGATTTATTGCTGTTATATCATACAGTATATTGAAATTCTGGGATGAAACGTCTAAAAAATGATTTTTGCACTTCCCAAGAGTTCGCGCGTTGCCAACCGTGGTATATCGCGAATATACCACGGTTCTTTTCAAGTCTCAACGAGATCGCTGCATTTGCGCCATCAATATACTGGTATGAGATAATACCCAATATCGACTTTTCCTTGCGTCTTATCACCATTCGTGTCATTTGTTCGCGTGCCGCGTAGGACACTCGAATTCGTCTCGTGTCTGACGCAGCACAAATCACATTCGTGCTGATACGACAAAAGAACAGGCGATATGTGCCAGCGACGAATCTGTTCTAGGTATATTTACGTCGTAGTTGTATTCATCGACAAGGGTCATTCTAAACAAACTGAACAGCGTCTCAGAGATAGTCTCGAACTCTTCTACGTCACCACCGAACATCATCCAGAATGCACTTGCTGAAAGAGAAAAAAAACAGATTATGGCACAAATGCTCGAGTTTACACCAGAGGATAAACATATAAGATTGTTTTGCCGTTCATCATCTACCCTGCATACTATGAAACAAATAATGGCTATCCAGGATGTAAGTCATGAGAGTTTAGGTCTTTGATGTCTTTAATTGCAGGACAGTCACTGTTCAAATTACCAGCGAGTTACACAACACATTGACTGCTTTGTGTTCGCAAAGCTTTTACTTTATAAGTCAACATGCTTTCGGAAGAAGAAGAGATTCACGTGTGTCAACATATACTAGTACGACAACTATCATTTGATGGGTACTTACTGTACGGGATGTAGAAGACGAAGTACAGGAAACAAAACCGTGCAACATCACCGAGAATATTGTAACACATCACGATGAAAGGACCTAGACAACACAAAAAGTATTTAGGAAATTCGTCTATGCAACTTTGATTTCGCGATTTCTTGTATTTCGGCCGTCCTAGTAATAATTGTATTTTAGTCTTTCGATACTAGTAGTCCCTCTGACGGCTATTTACCGAAATAACACTGGCAACAGATTTTATAATGAACGCAACGAAAGTACGTTTCATTTCTACTCTCTAATTTTGCCAACCCTGTCAACAAAACTTTACTCTCTCAGTGTTGTTTGAAAATCTGACATTGGTGACACGTTAGAATAAAATAGAAAAAGGCGCCGATTGTGTCACGAAAATCGTTGTCAAGCGAAGGCAACATAATGTTTTGTGGGATATTTTATTTCTTGACGGACAGCGTATATTTGTATAGACTCTCAATGCTTACCAAGAGTCATAAATGCTCTCGCTGATTTAAGAATCCTAACCCAAACGAAGATTATGGTGATAGAAAAAACTCGAATATGCAGTCGCGATGCGAGGCTTTCTATTTCATCGTCATCCACTTTCACGGGTTCTGTTGTGGCATTCCCCGTGGTGTTGCCACTGTCCGGCCAACACAGTTCATGTGGCACGATACCGATGTCAATGAAATGCAGTACTACACATGCAGTCAAAAGTATGTACACAAACCAGTCAAAAATATTCCTGAAGAGAAAATATACATATGAATAAATTTTAGTAGAGAATCGATGCAACTGGATCTTCCTGGATGTAAAGAAACAGACTTGGATAAGATACTTTGAAATCAAACTTTGAATTCTCTGTTGTTTTTTATATGTTTGTAGCCGTGTGAGATCGAAAATTAGGCCATAAATATTGCTGAATTGAGGTGAGTCACACCCATTGAGATCTTTTCAGAAACATTTTTGTTGTGGTATTAATTCTAAGATGCGCACGTGTATATATGTATGCATACATCTGTGTGTGTGCAAATCTTCAACAATCAAACTTAGCACATCTATGTACATTTCGACATGCTATAATTGACAGAAACCCATGGGTATCAAATACGAGACAGTTTATTTAATACTGTTACATTTACCAATAATCGTGAAAATAGTTGGCTTTCATGTCTTCAATCTCTTTACGTTCTCTTTTGAGCCATTGCTTCTCATTTGGCCACGAAGGATGACAGTCTTTCTCGTCCTGGTCGAGTATCTGCAGTTTCCATTCTTTCCATTCCTGAGGAAGAAAATTGCCACAAGCTACTTCTTCAAAAGGGATGATCGAGAACGAAGGAGTTGTTTTATTATAGACCACGGAGAAAGCCTATGATCTGTAGTCTAATTATGATCTAAATTATATTATCGGCAAAGATTGTCTTCGAACTTGAAAAGACGGTGAATCATTCTGATCTTAAGTCAGTTACTCGATAAGTAATCTGATAAGTTCTCCTACGATCGGAAATTTACTTTCAATTACAGAAACGGACGCAAAACAAAATGGACGAATATGTATACTGAGGTCCTAAATAGTTCGAAGTGTATGTAGTACATTTTAATACTTACATCGACTTCCCGTTTCGAAGTGAAAAACTCTTTCAGTTCTTGACCAATCAGGAAGAGCGTATAGGCAATCGCTAGGATCTGTATATAGTCAGAAAAATAGATTAGGTCGGGCCCTTCATATTACATATGACATATGTATTTGAATTTTGTTGTCAAGGGCGTCCATCTTAAGGCAGACTAAACACGCGTAAAGCCGATAACATTATAGTATGACACATTTCATATAAACATGCAGCGCCCAAAAAGTGACAAAATGTTGGTGTCACTTTCTAAAATATGTTTTACAAAATACAAAATTACGTTAGGCTACAATACAGCTGGCGCTGTCAAATAAACTGCCGTATTAGATATTGAAGCTGTATGGTATCATCGAAATTTCAAACATACTACAGAAACAAATGTAAGGTCTGCATCTTTTATCAAGACTTGCAGTGAGAAATGTCGACACTGAAACCAGCCTTACCCATAGTATAACTCTCCAGATGTCCACCGGAAAGTAGTAGCATGCCCTGGCATCTGGTTTTATCACAGCAAGTGCCGTCCACAGGATGATGAATGTGAGATCGAGAATAAAATGGACCCAAGCCCGGAATCTATACCGAATAGTAATAAGATAGGACAGATTTATGGTGAAATGTGATACTAATGGTATAAAAAAACACCGGCAAACAGACAGGCGGACAGTAAATGAGATTGTACAGTAGTGGGCACTGAGGACGAGAGAGACGCACTCAGACATAACAATAAGAAAGAAGGAGTTATATTAATGAATCAATATTTAAGAGGGGCCTATAACACTAGCGCAATGAAATAAATGTACAGAAACTGGAAAAACCAAAGAAAATGGAAAAAAGAGGCAGAATTAAAGGCTAGTAGCTGTAACTTTAAATTATTTTCACTTTTTTGTTTCACTTTTCAAGTACACTCCCTTGATTATCTACGCAAAGCATGTTGAGACACATCGTTTTCAGCTCGTCATTTGTGTGTGTATATGTATAGACTGCATAGTATTGTTGAGAAGTGAGTTCTGCCTGGACTGAAATTCAAATGTACACAATAACAGTGCATTTTCATGAATAGGTGCTGTGCTGGTGTTTTCAAACATGCTTTGAGGAGTAGAAAAATGACTGGCAATTGATGTAAGACAAACTGTAAAAAATCCTTAAAAATTACAGTAAAATTTATGTAGTCATACAAATGGACCTACATACTTCCCAAATTGTTCCCATTTTACATCTATTAACTCACAGAAGGCTTGATGTTGTATGTTTTCAAACTGCCGATAGTGAACTAAAACGTCCATCTGTGAAAGACACATGAGATAGATCACAGGCGGGCGGACAAGACAGATCCAATGGGACACATAAAGAGGTGTAAAATGTACTACTACCCTTTTCAGAATTAGAGCGCGAAGCCACTGCAGTGAACTGCAATAAAACTGCTCACACTAATAAGTTTCAGCTGTAGCCAGCTGTCAAAGTCGACAACATTGTATGTCCCATGCAGACAGTTTGTCTGGGGAAGTTGAAATAAAAAAGATTTGTACATGGACCAGTGCATGGTAATGTTACATTGTATCTTAATCTTGAACACAGGGTTCCAATCGTAAACTCTCATTTACAACTCGAGCCTCAGACAGAGCTAGTTTTGCCTTTGTACAAGCAGACTTTTTGGTCTTTATCAAGTAGCCTTGTTCAACACCAAAGTGGCCACGGCTACAGCTGAAACTAAATAGTGTAAGCAGTTTTATTGCAGTTCACTGCAGTAGCTTCGCGCTCTAATTCTGAAAAGGGTTGTAAATGGGGCCAGGAAACAAGGATAAAGAAGGATTTACGATATTCTTACTGCTTTTGCTATTACAACAAATAAACATCAACTGAATCGATCTTGATCAAATCAGATTTTCACTGCAATTCGTATAAAATGGTTATGTAAGCCATATTTAGTCAGTTTAAACGAAACAACGGGCAAATAAATAAAAACGGTATCCTGTTTAATAAATATCGTACTTCGAGGAAACATTCTTACCGGCATCCGTGTCTTCATTTTTTCTTCTCCTGAAATCAGGATAAATGGGATCTTTAAGTGCAAACTTCGAGTCAACGAATCTCAAGGGATATTTTATTAGCATGAAACACTTTTATTTTAGCTTCTTTTATTTTCCTCGGACGTATAACAATGCGGCATGTTCTGTTGCCGAAAGCTCTGATTGGCAACAACGATTTTCTACGTTTATTATAATAATTTGGTTGTTATGTTCATTTGCACAAGTGCACGCTAAAAAGGTGTGAAACGATTTGAACGAAACAAAAACAGTCTATAAGCCACGAAATAAAGAGATGAATCGGGAGATGTGTGCGCGGAAAATACATTCAGACATTTGCAGTCTTTTATTACAGTGTATGGTTAGAGAAAACGCCAACAAAATGATTAACCTTTCTCGTTCATTTCCCGTTTGGAGGTCCAACCTCACCGGTGAAGACCATAGCAATAGACCACACCTCGGACGCAAAATTGGGAATAGTCGGCGATAATCATAGAGACATTTGACCTTACCTGGTTTCTGAGGCTCCAGGTGATGCAGATGAAAATATTGCTTTCTATTTGCACTATCAACTTGATGGAATCGGTTTAAAGCAGTATAAGCCTGACGGGAAGAAAATTCAATGACAAACCCCAACATTGTGATCATAATATAGGAAATAATGTATTCATTATAAAATATATAAATATCTCGATTTTTTGAGTGCAGTGTGAAGGCAAAGATTAGTTTTTCATTCTCAATATTTTCGTTCATTGGCACAAATAGTGCGCCTTACTATGGGATTGTTTATTTTAGTTCTGACTTAAGTTTAGTTTCATTCTTGTTTTATCCGCTACATATTGTGGCTACATTTTCTTGTCGATTTTTCGTGTTGGGTCCATCATTATGGAAATACAAGGATTTGCTTAACTGGGGGTTTGGTGAGATGTACGTATTTGGAGATATTTCTTCTGAAAACTTCGACAAGTGAGCCTATTAGATTTATACTGTCACTCATTAGCTTACCACTGTAGGCATCTTTGCCAACATCACTGCGATACATGGTTCGCGATTTTTGTCGATGACCTCTGCCCTGGCTCCCAGATTCAACAGAAATCTACAGCTTTCACTGCGATCTGAAAACAATTTCACAACACAATGGATGAGATTTTCAATTGCGATTCGAATCGCATGAAAAGTGCGAGAATGTCCAATTCACGTATATGAGGAATTATAATGAATTTAAATTACCTCCAAGCGCCGCAACCATCAGCGGCGTTCTCCCCTTGTCATCTGTGGTGTTGATATCAGCTCCTTTCTCCTGGAGCACTTGCAATGCTTTGGGTGCATCGTTCGCAGCGGCGAAGGTAACCGCAGTGCGACCTACATTGTCTGTGGTAGCTATTTCAGCTAAAATATATAACATTATTAGTCTAGTAATATTTTTAATCTTGTTTAAATGGCGAAATGATAATTGAAACAATCTGAGTAATATAGGTTTTTAATGTTACTGTTACAGAGCGAGTCGAAAGCAAGTAAGTAAAGTTTCACAGTTTAAAAACAAACTAGGGTTTTGACGATAGTAATTATAACGTGTTGTTCTATTGTTTGAAGCTTTTGCCCCTGTGCCATTAGGGTGGTATTCAGATTTTAAATTGTACACAAATGTATCAACAACGTATATTATTGTCGCTAAATTCTTTTTCGGGTGACTTTCATCGTTCACTAGACAACTACAAAAATTAAAAATTACCTCCATTGTCCAGCAATAACTCCAACATGGCTACATTACCCATAGATGCGGCAACATGCAAAGGTTGTCGACCAAAATTGTCTTGTCGTGTGACAATACCATTTCCAAGCTCATCGATCAGAAACTGTACAACATCCGTGTGCCGACATCGAGCCACCTGTGTAGACAAATTGTACTTTCAAACGATTGCGATTATTAATAATATTTTTAAGTTAACTAAGATATGCAACAAGAAGCCTACACAAACCGCTTATATCTTCTGTATTTGTCATCTAGAAGCGTCACTCACTATTTTGAACAGCAATTGTGGCTATCATGTTGGCAAAACATGGCAGGTACTATTTTTACCTCTGTTGTCTTTTTGACGAAAATATCTGCGCCTCAGCCTCTGTTTGGCAAACTTTTCCACAAATAACATCTCTCTTATCTGTTTATTCAAATCTACGTTATTTTTTCCTGCATAGAACTTTGCTTGGCTTGCATACAGAGTACAAAAAATTCATCTTACCGTTCATTTAGCATCGTACGAACCATATTATTATTGTTTTAAAGTATTTTAAGACAAGCAATTATCTTAAAAATATACGTTGAAAGTTTAAATCACTTAAGGTATTATTCGCCGCGAGAGACAGATATTCGGACTCTCAAATTTTTACAAGTCTCTTTCGGTTTATCTCTTAAGGGGTCTATTTTGAAGCAAACTTTTTATCCGCTTACTCTTGTAAACAAAGGGAACATTTTATTTTGTCCATTAGACTTAACACAAGGATCGCGGCTTTTGAATTACATGTCTCATTTCATTCAGTTATTGATTTATTTTATACCGAATTTTCGGTGACCCATGATTTTTATTATTACGTACGAAATGAAATAGTTTAAAGATCTCTTACAGAAAAAGTTTTAGCTAAAGATTAAACGAAATATGCGGAGGGGGCTGATTTCACTTATGAATATTTTGTGTTACTACCTTCACGTAGTTTTCAATGTACCTTATGCAACAGTGTCTCTCCGTATTCATCCTTGACTTCTTTGTCAACGTCTTTGCGTAATAGCACTTCGATTTCTTTAAGTTTGTCTCCGTCTGTGAGATCCGCTTCTTTTCCCTTGTCTGTGTGACCTAGTTCGTTGACTATGTATTTGTTATCTGCCACGTTCTCACTGTTTTTACATAGATAGCAAAAAAAAGACTGTCCATTGTCTGTGTAATCTTTTTCATTGTCTTCGAGATCTGCTGCTTTATGTCTGTCTTTTAATAGAAAGTCGAAAAAGGGAAATCTACTGACTTTCCGTGTGCTACCTTCTTCTTTGTCTTTGTCTTCGGGTTGGTTATCTTTTTGAAAACGTTTTAGCAGCTCATCAAAGTCCTGTGGTGGTTCTCCTTTGCAGCTATCACTAGGTGTGCTGTCGCCCACTCTGTCATCTTCAATTAAATGAGATAGCAAAGTGATAACATCACAAATTAAAAAGACAACATTTCGCGAAAGACCTGAGAGATGCTGTATGAAGACTATATAAAACAAGAACTTTGTATACAGACTTGGGAGTGTCGAACTGACATTGACAAAATTTGACAGTGAACGTCCGGCAGATAGGATAATGTGCCCATGAAATTAGTCAGTTATTTACTCGTATGAACAAAGTCAAGGGGTCCCTACGATTAGGCTTAGATCTAAATACTCACACGTTGTAGTGTGAGCTTCTGATACAAACACAGGACATGTGAATTGAGATGTGTACATGTATCCCCATGGCGTGTAGTTTACACAGCAGATAACATTCAAAACGGGGTATCTAATTTGGAAGGATGTTCATATACCTTGGAATTTATGTAACGAGATAAAAATCAGTAAATTCTCGATCGGATTCACAACGTACGCACAACGTAAGGCACCCAGTCACCTAGCGAAGACATAGCTAAAACCGCTCACCTAAATCGCTACCCTAAAAGAGTTGTGCAATAACCATCAAAGGGACTTATTGGTTCCAAACGATATTATATTTAGTCAGGTGATGATTTTCTATTTTATCTCGTTGTGACTTACACGAAATCACAGAAACAAACATCTCTTCATGTCATCTTCGATTGAATGTGGCGTAAATTGCGTGATCCACATGATCAATTACACATATAGGCAGAGAACCAGAAGAACATATGACTAGAATATATTTCCAATCAAGAAGATAGTTATCCAATCGACAAAAGAGGCGTTTCAATCTTCCGTGACGTTTTACGGCACTGAGCGTAAAAGTTACACTTATCCATCTTAGGCCTAGAGAAAATTATACCTTTGTGGTTTTGCTGGCCAGACGTGGAGAGAAATCGGAGATATAATCAGATAATGATCAAAATTGTCTCGACGATGACTGTTTTGATTTGCTATTGTTTCATTAAGTTGAATCAATTGTTAATCTTCAATATAATTCACAACATCACCTGAAGAAGAAGTATAACAGTTGAAGAAATGAGCAACTTCCATTGCCATTAATATTTACCACTTTTGACGTCGCTGGAGGTTTGCTCAGTTGGCGATGCGTCCGATGCAGGTTGTTTTTCCTCTAACCTTTCCAACGGGAAAGGGGATATCTTGTTAGACTTTCGACCCCTTTCCGTATTAGGGTCTTTCTTGCACAGGTTCATCTTCAGTAAATAGGTATCTTAGCGATTACGAACGGCTTCAGTTGGAATCCGACCAAAAACTCTGAAAACATGAACGTATGAAACAAGAGCGGTAACGTCGGTATGCTTCTGGTTGCAGAACCGTTTTAATTTGGAAAAAAAGAACGGTGACACCACTTATTGAATACATTCCCGTACTGACTTCGGCTACCGAGATTTTTTGTTGGAGTTTCAAGAATTTCACAATATTGCAAGTCATTTGCTGCGTTTCTACATGCAAGTTAATGAAACTAGCCAACGCTGAACTAACCATTGGTAGTCACGGACCTTGACTTGTACGACTCTGTGACGTATCTCTAACCGAACGGCCCTGAGTCGAAAATTAGCTAACGTCGAATATGTATGTCATGCCGAGGGCAAGTCTGGACGCCTTCAGCACACAGACCTCCTTCAAAAAGTTAATTTACAACATGGTAATCCTGCACAATGGCGACGTATCCATGCAATGATAAGGTGGCGTTTATTATAATTTACACAAGTTAATTCCCAGTGATTTAAACAGTTATGTGCATAGTAGAGCATTCATTTCATCGCAGTAAGTTCCACATTTATATTGAAGAAAAATTCAGTTCTCTACAGTGATGTAATACATAAAAGAAGATTTTCATTCAAGAAATTAGAAAACGGAAGTACTTCACCGTAAATCGCTATCGTCTAACTTAAACGAATTATCAATTATATACAATCATTAAACACCAACTAGTATGTACAGCCCGTACAGAACTTGGGCAGTCCACGAAATGTTGACTTTGACTATGGAGTGTATTCACGACTTACATTGGAATTCAAAAGTTTTTAAAAATTAAACTGTAAGCTGCACTGAGGAGGTATCAGACCCATGCCAAGTTTGACTGACTCGTTGTTGACACCACTTCCCCGTCGCTCAAATGATTGATCTAAGTTTGTCAACAAAGCGTTGTTATGTATTCCATAGACGCTGAGACATAGCAACGCTACATAGTGAGCATAAACTAGCTCAGACCGATCAATGGAAAGGTGTTTTAAGAAACGAGAAGAAGAAACAAAGCAGTTTCCATTCTTTACAGTTTGGAACCTACGATGTATATGTATGCGGAGATGAGCAAAAATGTCACAATTTGGGTCAAAGCGATGAATTTTAATGTCACCCTCGTGTCTACTTTAGAATGACTAAGAACACTGACAAATGTTTGGATTTTTATAGAGACCAGGCTGATGAAGGACGCAGAATGAAGAACGCAGAACGTCGCAAAGTGTCGATATCGTGGTTCAACAATCTCGACACTCCATTGTAGCAAATCTCAGAACAACTGTGCAAAGTTTGGAACTAGAGAAACGAGGTACCAAACATTTTGCGATATTTGAAATTCAAAATGGCCGCCATTCCTGTGTTAACTCTACGCGGGAAAATTTTTGGATTTTCGAAAAACTGAAAAAAGAATAGAAATTTGAGAGTCCGACTCTCTGTCCACGAGACGAGTTCTACATGTATACCGTAACTGCACATTTGGACACCACATTGGCGAATGTTATAGTGAAACTAACTTTGGAATGGTCGGTGTCAGCTTACAACCAAACCACATTCCTCGAGAGTATGTAACCTTTATCGTTGTGCCTGCACTGTAATCTTTCTCGGTTGATGTTATAAGTATCCGGAAACCAATTAAAAACGCTCTGGTTAACTTGAAGTGTGCCATTCAGTATAGAATTATGGTACGTAATCCGCTATTTGGAGAGTAAATGTTAAAGAACAAGTACACTTACCAACGTTATTCATAAACTAAGAAACACGGTACAATTCCCTTTGTTCTACTCCGAAATATTAACGTTAGGGACTTGGGTTTGTGCCGAGTGCCCTGTATCAAAGTTTAGACCTATACTGTGTCTCCCGAAGGGTTTCGCACTACGTTACGTTCGTCACAATGCCTGTCACCAAGGTAACCTCTTTCAACCCAGTCGTCACTTATTGTTCAATAAACAATATATCTCATGACCGCATGTGCTCCCTCGGGCATCATATATTTTACAAATTAATTTAAACAATCGATAAATTTTATAGCTGTCGACTCCTACGCTCTGCACATGCCGAGTACATGTACATGATGCATCCCAATTCAACATGCAACTTGTTTTAAAAGCAAAGTGTAAAACATGATTTCGAGAAGGAGATTTCCAGACAATATATTGATTTTAGAGAAAAAAAGATTTTCATGTGAGAACTTCCATGACAGTCTACTTGACCGCTGTCATTTGTGTTCTTACCGTCTATCTTTATCATATTTCTTTCTGTTGAGAACATGATAAAATCTTTTGAGTATCTGTGTCGTTTCAGATTAAGGACGTTCATGCCAAATATATTGAGTACGTGCCTGCTGACACAAGTATTCTGGAGTTGTCATTATATTAACTTGTACAATGAGAACAACTTTGGAATTTTTAGCTTCGCTGTCAGCGACGAGGTGCTCTTTTAATAGGTGGTAGTGTGTCGCCCGGTGACTATTAGCTTTTTTACATTCAAAGCTTTCTTCACCGGCGGGCCCGTTTCCTCTAATATATGGAATAGAGGTCCCCTTGATGACCTAGTGTTCAAATAGTGATGAAATATGCAAATATGCATTTTTAGAGGCTAATATTGCTATATTGGTGCAAAAATCGTCTTCTAACACGATTTTCATTAATATTTGAGAATAGAATGTTTTCAATTGCTTTAATTTATCAAAACTGTTAGGTGCCCTATAGCTGAAACGTGTACTATTCCAAAAAAAACCCATTAAAGCAAGTGAATTTCAAAAAAAGAAAAGTAGATCAGCTTAGATTTGCTGATTAAACTAACTACAATATCCTTAGCCCTGCGTAGGATGCTCTGTGTTCCCGGCGGTTTCTGACGTCACGAGAGCATTTTTTGCAGTCTGTGAGCGGTTGGGTTATTTAGGTAGGCATAGATCGGGATCGAGTTGATTTCGGCCGAAAGTAGTTAGAAACTTAGTTTTTCGTGCACGGTCCAAATTGGGACCGCGGTCGCCGGTTTTGTCTATGCAATGTCAGCAGGGCTGTGGTGGGAGGCCGTATAAAGCCGGGAAGACACAGCATCGTATACAGGGCTACAATATCCTATTCTGCAAATTAGTTCCAATCGTATTTTCTTCTTATCGGCTGGTTCAAAAGCTTTAATATTTGGTATACAGGTCACTAATGATGGCCTTATTCAGATTTTTCAAATTTTAATGAAATATACAGATCTGTATTTGTAAGACAATTTTTATCATTTATGATCGAAAACTATTTGAAAATCTTCTTCATTCAAAATTTCTGGTAGGACAGCTTTGCTATTTGGAATGTAGGTCACTAGGAATAACTTATTTCGGATTTATTCAAATTGTGAAGAAATATGCAAATTTATAAATGATTTTTTGTCATTTTTGGTCTAATTTTTCTTCGCAAAATCTACTTCATGATAGCTCTCATACAGGTTTCCAGGGATGATCTATATGTGGCATATTCAAATTATGATGAAATCTGTAATTTTGCATTTTAGAGGAAATTTTTGTCGTTTTTTTATAAAAAAGTGTTCCTCAAAAAAGTCTGGTTGCATTGATATTTTGTAGACATGTTCCTTGGAACGATCTTAATGTGATATGCTCAAATTTTGATGAAATCTTCAACTATGTATTTTTGCGCTTATTTTTACCATTTTTGGCCGGGCACACCTTTCTGAAGTGAGCTATCAAAGATTTTCACCTCAGACTGTAAGTGGCGCTGTCAGCGTCATGCCGCATTTTGTTTTTGTTTTGCTTTTTGACGTTAGGGAAGTTGAGTTTTTTAAGAGAAAATGTCTCCTTTGACTTTATTTCAACTTTGTACTTATAACATGTTGAGTTTTAATTAACAAGAACGCATTTTTCGTTTCTTTTTGTGTACATAATTTTTGGGGAAAACAACTGTACAGATGTTCGTAGATCACTTACCAACCCCAGCCGCAAGGCTATGTAGCTAGTAGTTGGTAGGTACTGTAACCTCCATAAAGGTAATAATCTCCACAAATGTAATATCAACCACAATTGTAATAAAATCCACCACAAATGTAATAAAACAGTCAACCATTAATGTAAAAACCCGCACCCACAAATGAAATAAACAAATTAACCATAAATGTAATAAACTCAACCATAAATGTAATAAACTTGAACTTGCATATGTGATCATTTGTTTATCAATGCCCTGAGTAAATAATAACTTTAATAAGACTAGTGTAATGCTCTTGCATACTTTCCTGAAACTACGTTTTCTTTCCGAAACACAGAATAGAATACTTTGAGAATACTATCAGAAAACGGCGAGGTACTGATCAAACTGCTACATAATGGAAACGGAACAACAGTTCTAGACACTGATAATTACATAATAAGGAAGCATCAAAATAACTCGTCAACTAGTGATACCACACAAAGTTTATGACAGATGACTCAGAACATATAACAGAGAAATATGCAACCTTATAACAGACACTTACGACACAAAACATGTTGACGAGAACATAAATACATATTTCAATCTAGTAAAAACAAAACGAACACTACCTTGAACACAGCAGAACAAAATTAGACACCCCAGCATCCCCAGTGAAGGAGCAAACTTCAAGTGGGACAACATAGGAATACAGACAATCTATCGATTATTCCACACTCTATCCACTTAAGACGAATTTTAAAAAGTACGGCAAATTTCAAAAAACGGCGTTAAAGGATCGTGGTGTTATACAGTCTCCTCCACTCAGGAGTAGAGACTGCACTGACATTCAGATTACTGCTGTACCTCGCCATGACCAATCAGTTCTGTACACAAAATAGGGAAACGTAAAATACACTTTCAAATATACAAAACACACTAAACACAAACAATTAAGATATGAATAATGTGCGGAGTTGCTTCTCTTATTACATAGATAAATATTTAAGGGCTAATTCTTCAATTGCAACGACAAAATAGATTTATACATTTATGGTTGACAAGTATTACATTTATGGGTGATTTTTTAATTACATTTATGGTTACCATTTATTACAATTGTGGTTGGTTTTTTTATTACATTTATGGTAGATTTTTGTCACATTGATGGGTGATATTACATTTATGAGTGCACTTTATTACAGTTATGGTTGATGTTACATTTATGGAGATTATTACATTTTTGGAGGTTACAGGTACATGTAAACACGTTTCTAGTGTAATGTGCGTGAAGTCTTTATTCAATACTTTGTCCCTGGCATGTACAACTTACTCTTAAAATGAAGTTTTAAATAGCTATCCTTGTTATTTCGAATAAGACGGCATGCTAAATACAATGAGAAGAGACTTTCAAAATCAATTATATGCTGGATTACAAGAAAGACGTACACACTCTGGGAACGGCTTTGCCTACATATAGGCCTAAAGTTTAAAGCAAAGTGTCATTGGTTAAGATACGTCATGCGGCAGGCGGTAACACGGTTTGAGTATCCAATATAACCTGTATATTATGTGATTTGTTTACTTTCTCGGTAAGAAAGAAATATTCATCTACCATGACTTTACCACCACATCCGTTATAATATAGGCATGAGATCAGCGTTTGACTTATCAACTTTCATTTAATTCTCTATTCTATCACAGGAAAGAGCTGCAGAATAAATTAGGGCGCTGAATCGAATCATAAATCGCGTGCACTTAATTAATCCAGTCTCTAGTGATGGCTGTGAGTGCTTCAGATTAATTAATTAATAAATTGATAAATTAATAAATTAATTAATTAATAGATAATTAATTAATTTATTTTTTTATTTATCTATGTATTTATTTATTTTTTTAATTATTCATTTATTTATTTATTTATTTACTTATTTGGAGAGCATACTGAATCTAGTCCCAATCTAGTCTGCGAAACAGACGCCACATACGAAATAAAACGCTGCAATATATATATATATATATATATATATATATATATATATATATATATATTAACGCAAAATTACTTCAAGTACAAAGTAATGGTATCTGTTACTTAAGTTTAATGCATCCTGCAATTATCAGACAGATGAAGTGAAAGTAGCACTAGCTCAACACTCTTATATATGATCGGAACGTACCATTCTATTTTATTGTGTACAACGCCCTGCTTTAGCATCGAGCACTGTAATTTTTTGTATACTTCGATTATATATATATATATATATATATATATATATATATATATATATATATATATATATAGATAGATATATATATATATGATATTATACAATTTATAGTGCGTTTTGTTATATATATTATGTATAACGCTCTGCTTTAGCATCGAGCACTGTAATTTTTTGTATACTTCGAATATATATATATATATATATATATATATATATATATATATATATATATATATATATATATATATATATATATATATATACACACACACCACGCTCACACACATACATAAATACATCATCATATACCTACAAGCATGACAAATGTCTTCGTAGAGAAGACAGTGCATATACATCCCGGTGTTAAATTGTGCTTTTGTATTTGAAGCTATCCTGCTGTGGGCATATCGGGTTTTTGTATTTTCTCGACATCGACTATTAATTGCAGTTACATTTGTAAATCGTTGCCAGACCTTCAAACTGAAGTACCAATCGATTCTGCCCCTGCGTGAAATGCGCTTTTCCGTATCGCATTTGACGTCTTCTCATTTTTCCAAACCGAATCGATTGATTTCTGAAAGAAAACTTGGAATACCAACGCTTGAGTGGCCACGCGTCACGGCGCGGGCGTCCCAATCGTGTGTTGGCCTATCAACCGGATTTCAGACCTACAAACTTACTCAGTGTATATGTATATTGCTTCATCTTTAGACCCTCGTTCACTTTGTATCCTCAATCAAGCGCACATAATCGGGAATATTTATCACAAAAATGCATGAAATATGTCATAAATTGAGCGTGAGGATTGGTTTAACTGCTCTGGGCGAGTTCGCGTCACCACAGATCACAAAAAGCCGCGAAAAGACGTCAAGAAATGATATCACGGGTCAGCTTGGTCGATACGCACCGCTGCATCGTTCCGACGGGCGGTGAACGCTACAGCGGTTCCAATTCCTCACTGGCGCGGTCAACGACGGTCACCAGGGTGTCGGATGTTGTGAAACCGTGACATATTTGCGGTCGTTACTGTCATCGAACGATTTGATTAGACAGAGCCCCAGGGGCTTTTGCGCAAGGCTGGTGCGTTTGGCATCAGGGAACGCCATCGCCGTACGTGTGCAATGCTTATTTTAGCTTCGGCCATTTGCTCAGCTATGTATCGAATATATATACTGCGATATGTGATACAGTTGAGAATACAATTTTTGTTCAATGCATTTCTGTCTGGTCGACTTTCGAAAACATCGACTTTTAGAGAAAATCATTTTCCCATTTAGTTGCATCATGATGTCATTTTTTTGCAGTCAATATAGTGCCACACAATGTCAATATATTTAAATTCGTTTAGTTTTTAGGACCAGTGGATGTAAATATTCAATATCTTTTTACTGTTTTTGTACGTTAGCGAGTCAATTAAAAGTTCTTGTTCTCCTCCCAAAAGCATATTGGGATACGCAGAATTCAGTTTGCCAGCACAGCATATAAAATTTACAGACCGCACTGCTAATGTTGACAGGTGAATTCTGGTCCGGGCTATAATTAAAATGTCAATAAAAACAGTTATTTTATGCGACGTATAGACACCGTGTTGGCAAGTTAAACAGTGGATGTTTCAACACGCTTTTTGGAAGAGAACAAGAACTTGTAATTGACATTCATAACGATAGCAGTGAAAAACCATCAAAAGTTGCAGCTGGCCGGCCTTTGACGTGGCCATCAACAGTTAGGACCACACACGGAGCAGAATGTTTGTGTCTAGGTGAAATAGGTGATCATAAAACACATTATACTTATTATGTGAATTAAAGAGCTTGCTACTGTTTATTAGGGAATCTCATTTCACCCAAGTCGACTGTATTGTTTTGATATAAATCTCATCTTGTGAAATTATAAATTGCCAACACTTGACCTTTAAGCTAAAGGTCACACGTCGGCATATCAAAGTTGTTGATATCAACGCTAAAACTGACATATTAAAAGACCTTTTGCTAGTCTGAAATTATTCCAATATTACATGGCTTTATAGTTTGCTAAGATATTTCATTTTGATAGACTTCAAGCTCGTGTGTTAGTTCGTTGTTTGTTTGTTTGCGTTCTGACTGATTGGTTGCCGAAATTCGATTATATACATACAGTTTATTGCGTGACTACGTTTCACGCAAGGGCGGCAAATTTCAATGGAAACACAAGTTTTTCAGACAACTTTAATCTGGATGCACACTGCAGACTTTTTTTTCGTGTGTTTGTCGAGACTATTCTGGCAGGTTGACTCGTTTGAAAGCCCGCATTTGCCAACAGCACAACGTATTAACGGAGTTTTCTTGACGTCATTGTTCGAGCGATGAGGCAATATTGCCCGTTATTCGCCGAGAGCGGGGCGGCCAGCAGAGCCGTACGGTCAAATGATAACGCCAATTGTAGCAATCCATCGAGGCGTGAAATACACACACTGAACGCATTTTAGATTACACTGTTATTGGCGCATAGATAGCATCACTTTTATTACAGTTTTGTGATTGAGTTGTATCAGATTCTGGCTATTCCGAAATACCGTTACGATGATTGACAGGCGAGACTGACGGATTTAGTCGACCATTAACAGGAACAGCGAGAAATGGTACACGTTGCTAGGACACGGTCAGAGAGGAAGAGAAATGTTGCAAAGATGGAGACGTTTCGTCAT
>LD345746.1:212124-228330 GCA_001465055.1 Ptychodera flava
GTATGTGGTGCTTGCATAGTTTTGCTACTACAAACTTTTACTTAAGATTTGTTCTACAAATTTAAAGCAACCTAAAAATAATTTTCTCAGAGAGACAAAATTAAACTTATTAAAATCATTTTGAAAACGTATATTTAGTAAGACCTGTTTTGGTTTTTGCAAATGTTTTAATTGCAAAGGTTAAATCGCTTGACCAATTACGTCATTATATTGTTAATCGTTACACTGATGGCAATATTTCTAATGTGACGTCAGTTAAGATTTATTTAAGAATGGCATTTGTGGGCTGAAAGTCTCACATTGTGAATGCATAAGGTCAATGTTACGAGCAGTTTATATGTAACATTGCCATGCAACGATATACATGAGCGTGTAGAACCGCGCTTCGCGCCGAAAGTTTAATTTCAAAGACTTATCGTTCATGCGTGTAAAATCGATATCTCGTTTTTGTGTGTGATCTCAAAACCGATAAAACAGATTCCATTCAAACGGATGCTGGATTATCACAGTTTTTATTAGTGAAGCGAGGGTGAGTGAATCGGCGTGGTTTCTAATAAACAGACAAAGAATGCGACTTTTCAAAAGAACCATTAAAAGCAAACATCAGTTTGAATACCTCAAGGACCCTTGATAATTAAAATGCGCCTGGCAAACCGGAACTTACTGAATGGTACCTCAAACCCCTTCCTACCCTCCCGTAAATGAATTTTTCATGGAAGTACAGAAATCCGACAATGAAATCGAATCGTTGGCAGGTTTTTGAGTAATAAACAATTCCAAACAAAGTTCGAAGGGTGATTATACACACTTGGTTTACAGGGCGTAGCCATTGCGCTTAGTTAGTGCGACTGTGGGTACGGTTATCAATATACATATTAACTACGCCTCCTATACACGCGATGGATTTCGTTTGTCGTGCGTTGATATTCAATTATCATCGAATCGGCGCCTAATGGCTAAAAAAGCCACCGAATGTGTCAGACCTTAGTTAATAATTATCCATAGCATGAAGTACATTTATTCCGGGATTACGTGCAAAAGATGGCCCTGCTACAAAAGAAAATTTCCTGACAACGAAGTTGTTTCACTCGAGGCATCGGCAATAAATTCGAAAGGCAACACTCTAATCATATACGGCCGAATTATTTCAAAAGTTTATATAAACAATAACTACCTTTAGAAAAAAGACGGCAGATGAGTTATTGCGATGCTAAAGTGATAACCCTTTTAAAGTGTTTATTGCTGCTTTAAACATTGCCTTTTCAGATTTATAACTGTATTGACGACGAAGAGCAACCATTTTTTAATTATCGGCCAACTTTAATGTGATGTGTTCTCAGCGACCTTGGGTGACCCGTCCATGTAATTTCCGAAACTCATATTCCGAAATAATTTTTAAGAGTTCTGCGGCGGCATCGAAACATTTATGTGCTCATATTCAATGGGGACCCCTCTTTAAACGTTATTATCTACATGGTTTATTTAACCCATTCTATCATTAAATGCTGAGCAATACTGATTTCGTGTTATCTCTCCAAGCTGTTTCTAGGTAAATATGGCCTTAGGCAAATTAAGGCTACACTTCTGCCTACTATACATGTAGATGTAATTATTATACAACATGAACGCCGTTTTTTCCCTTTTCGATCTGTC
The DNA here is from genome assembly GCA_001465055.1 of Ptychodera flava. Lineage (NCBI taxonomy): Eukaryota > Metazoa > Hemichordata > Enteropneusta > Ptychoderidae > Ptychodera > Ptychodera flava. Next base: position 213,778 of record LD345746.1, read on the forward strand.
CATATCTAGACGTGTCCCACTTCTCTCTCTCTCTCTCTCTCTCTCTCTCTCTCTCTCTCTCTCGCCCTCCTTCACGAGAAATGGAATTAAAGTCCATGGTTAAGTGATTCAAAGGCGGACATTTTGAATTAATGTTCTGGAAGTATTGCAGACATCGCAAGGTCTAATTGCTCAACCATGTCCTGTAACTGAATTACTGATAAAATCGTCGCAGGCTACCATCAAAACGCCCTCAAGCAGGTACCGAGTGAAATGTGGATATAGCTCTATGGTTATAGGATATCAATTTTACTGTCCACTTTATATGTCTTGCTACGCCATTCAAGGCTAATCGAGCACCATAAAGTTTGATGTTGCTAATAATTTTGATTCTGTTTAAAAAAAAAACATTTTCTCAATAGTACAGGCTTATTAGGTGTCGTGAAATGCAGTATTGATGTTAATTTGCGCCATTATATGTCGTAAATTTTCGCATCATCAATCTAAGGTTTACACATGGGTCGTGTCATTTTTATTTCAGTGTCTCAGAGTCAAACCTAGACATGAAAATCAAAATTCATAAAATGGTTCAATGGCAGCTCTGGAGATCACTAGATAAACCTTCCTTGTGGTATCGATAGGTGCTTTCCTGAGGGTGCCCTTCCTGATGAATAGATACAGACATACCCCTTAGGATAGTGTTAAATTGTCCTGTAGCTCACCATGGACCCAGTGATCTTGAGTCAGACGATACCTCATTGCTGCTGTGTGTTGAATTTCAGGGGCGGCACTCCTAACACATGCTCTTTATTTGAAATGAAGGCTGTTGACATCACCGTAGGAGCAGTAAACATCCGTTCAAGTATTTTTGGTTTCGTGCATTTAGTTTTTGCTGAGTCATCGAGGACAATCATCGAGGAAAAGACTAAACTTGTATTGTAGCATCGGTGCATCTGCCAATTAGTCAAGCAAATCCGTTAAAACCTTGTTTTGAATAAACCTTTCAGGTTCAATGACTCAGCAAAAATGAAACGACCGATACTCAAAATCCGTAAGCGGGTTTTAATAGATCTTTACTTGCGTTGGGATAGGAAGCTCAGACAGATATTCACACACTCACAACAAATCTATGATTTATTTGCCGAAATTTCTAATTGTTTGAAAGAATGCGCCGTGTTAATGGACTGCTTTCATGTGAAAATAAAAAAAAATAAACAAAAGTAGCTGATCGTCATGGTAATAAATATTGATACATCACGTGTATACCCTTTAATTAATTCAATCAAAAATTTAACAAAATACTTTCTTGGTATTAGAGAGATATACAAGTCTAAGACTACGTCACAAATATACACCCACGCATACTTTGATGAAGGAAAGTTTGAAATGTCAACATGAAAGATTTTGAACGGCAGAAGAAATAACCTTAAAGGCGCCCTTCTCAATCCCAGGTTCTCGCATTAGCGAATGTGTCAACAGCCCATTAACAGTTTGTCATTCTTTTGTTTTCCATTGAATATTTTATCAAGGAAATAATATTTATATTAGATAATCTGTTAATTTAGTGGGGGCTTTAAATGTTCTATTTTGTTTTGACGGTACGGTAAAACATAGCTGTGTTGACTTGAAAAAAGGATGACCCAATTTTAGGTTCTTAACAATTTAAAAATTAGGGCGTTCTAAGCTATAACAATGAAGGGTTATTATTGGTAGAGTTCGTAAATATGTTATAGAGGAGAAATTGTCTCAAATATATCACCTTGGGAGCTCAAATTTGTTTAACGCTCTCGGAATGTCAATCTGCATATTAAACATGGCGTAATGTTTGTTCAAATGCTATCTTTTAAGGTCGTCGGCGCCTCGAAAGTGAAAGACTTAAACTTTTGCTCAAAATTTCCTTGAGAAATTTTTCAACCATTCTCTCTTTCAAAATCAAGAATAAAAGTCGGGGGTCACCATGCAAATTTTGTTACTGGGGAAACAAATAACTCATTTACTGATTTTTAAAATTCAAAATGGCCGCCATCCCTGTGTTAACTGTATGCAGAAAAATAAGTATTTCGAATTTCGAAGTCGGCGATAATTTTTTTTTTACACCGAGAGATATAAAATGAACCCCCACAAGTGGTATATCAGAAAAGAATTGTAAAAGTTTGAGAGTCCAAATTTGTGTCACCGAGGCGCGAGAATATATATATATTAAGTGTTAAACATGTAAAACCTTCTATGCTAACATAATACTACACCCACGTACAGTGCGCAAAAAGTACTAAGATCGTTGAACCAGAGAATGTAGAAGTTACTGGATTGATGAAACCCTAGAATTGATGTTTTATACAAAGCGACACGCTGCATTTAGCCTTCAGGAATCTTTATACAATCTTGTCGTTCATTGGAGATGTTGCTCGATTGATCGCTTACATGATTCTTAAATTGATTTATTATCGAAATATAGTTTAAATCGATTGGTCCGCGACAATCTATCTATCCATCAACCCGTCTAACCATCTCGCCATCAATCATTCCTTCCGCGTATTACATGACTCATCGATTACTTTATCGCTTGACTGATCGATTGATTTGTTGATTGATCGATTGATTTATTAATTTCTTCGTTTGTATCTTTAATACTGATTTCCTGGTAGCTCTCAATCAAAACGATAAATATATTCACATCGATGAACGGCGTGAATTCGCTATTTATATCACAACCACAAAATAGTTTGACATTTTAAGCTCACAGTTAAAATTAAAAAAAAATATAACACGGCCAAAACGTTTTTGACTTTAAATCACAGCACGTTCTGAGAAATCAGAAAAAAAAATGATTGTTTTTGTACCAGCCTATCGTCATGACATTTATCTGTGTCGCTTATCATGCTGGTATTTCCATCAGCGTTTATCTGAAAGTGAAAGCTAGTGTCTAAAAGCACTACAAGACAATCCATCTGCCTGTCCATTTGTCTGCCTGCTTGTTTACACATTTCTCGGTCTGTCTGAACTGAACAGCAGGTAATCTTCCTAGACATTCAACCTGTGAGGGCGCACATCATAAAGTGGGAACTTTGAACGGCACTGATTGCCAATGATCTCCTGAACGTATGTATGTATGTATGTATGTATGTATGTATGTATGTATGTATGTATGTATGTATGTATGTATGTATGTATGTACGTATGTATGTATGTATGTATGCATGTATGTATGAGTTTATTCGCCTATGTACGTACATGTAGATGGCATTGGTATACGTATGTGGGCACATTTTACGCTATAGTTTGTATGCTTGTATAAGCTCGTCTGATAAACACGGTGTTGTCCCTTTGGGGAAAATGATCAGACCATTAGAAAGCCAGCGACGTTTCTTTGATGTTAATTTATGCCTTTTGAAAATGTCGCCATATCACTGATTACCACAGAATTTTTTATTAACTCATATCGACAACTTTGACCAGAATGAATCAACACTTTGCTCCTTGGTATTCAGCATGGAGATTTTGTATACATGGACGATGTTCACTTTTTCTGACAACTTGATATGACTCTAGAAAAAGGTTTGCTTCGCTGCAAAGGCTGGTATAGAAACCGTGAATAATTTTTCTCACGTTTGCTCCGGTTTTGACTTTCATGTTATTTATTATTCTCTCTTGGTTTTCTTGATTGTCAAATTAAACTTAAATTATTTTGATTACACTCCATGCATGTATAAACACCAGCAGCGGGACAGTGAATGCGTGATCGGGGTTTACTTAATGTCGGTCATGTCTACCATTTGCTGCCAACCGTCACGAAACCGTTTCTGTACCACCCCTCCCGCTTATGTATTCCTTCCGAAATTTTGACAAACTTTGTCAATTCTTTGTACCATTGTGTTTCTGAACACGAATTTGCCAATACTTGGGCCCTTTACTTCACAGTATCAGCAAAGCGGTGACGTGGTCGGTTGTATAAAGGAAAGCAGTGGAATATCGCTCAGTCTCCGATAATTTGTTTCAATCATTCCCTAACCTCGACAACTCCACGTTCAACAAACCAACACACAACCCAGACACACGTACCTTCACAGAACTAGACAAGAGTGGAGATTTGTAGCATAAGTCGTTAGTGACATAGTGAGTCGTTGTGGAGACCGTACATGGCTGGGGCCCCTGAAAACCCCTATATCATATCATAAGCTCTGCTTCCACTAATCCTAGCCTTTCTTGCAGTCATTCCATCTGTATCGTAACTATCATAAATTTCTTAGATTTGGATTCTGTTGGGAAAACGACAACAGTCCCGGCACTGCGACCTCTGACCTGCACTTGATTGATAACGTTCTCAGCGTTCGATTAACATCAGCGACGGGACACAACCGTGAGGGATATATCGTGACAATCGCCCTGGGGGGCTCTCTGCTTGTTATTATTCACCAAGATAGGGTGATTTGATAAATGGCCGCCATCTCAGGGGACAGGCAGCTTATCTGAAATAGAAATGCAATTAGTTAAGACAACATCATCAATCGCTTTGTGCAGCTGATGTATGATAGAAAAGCTGAACATCCCCACAAGAAACAGCGCTGAGTTCTCTTTACGATGCAGTTTATGGAGAGGGAGTAGTGTGTTTGGCATTCAGTGTTCGCCCGAGACATTGCTGTCGTTTAACACTCTTTGCCTTCTGCAAAGTTAAGAGATAATTGCTTCGTTGCATGTGTGCAGTGCTTGGGAATATCACGCGACACCTGATAAGCTGACAGGGGACATAGTTCAGAGCACTCTATAACTGAGTGTATCCGAACACAAGACTTAATATATGCATGCGTAACTGTGTTTACGAGTTATTAGCGGTTTCCTTTAGTTCAGTGGTAAAGTTTAGAACTGTCTTTTTACAAGTACTTTTGTTCTTTATTAGTCCTCGTCAAGAAACCTGTAGTTATGTTTGGCGAGTTTTATCTAGCGTGAACATTGCAGTTTCTACAAGATGATGGAACGTGCATGTCAGTCAATCATTCTGTCAGTCTGTCTGTCTGTCTTCCTCTGTCTGTCTGTCTGTCTGTCTGTCTGTCTGTCTGTCTGTCCTCTCTCTCTCTCTCTCTCTCTCTCTCTCTCTCTCTCTCTCTCTCTCTCTCTCTCTCCATTGACATCGTCATCTGTACAGGTTGTATTCTTTCTTGTTCAATTAGCAGGCAATTGATTTGCTAAAGCATAAACCACTTTTGGAATACAATCGACCTACACTGGTGTTTACTGTTACAACAACATTTAAGGTAAATATTACCAACGTCTTCAAACACACGAATAACAGTATCTGAACTCCGTGTGCGCTCTCGTAGACGCCAGTTCTTGTTTCTAAAAGACCGACGTACATTTAAATGTGTTCATTCACTTGGACGTAAAGTCTCCGCTCATGTAAACACGTCAGAGCCGTTTCCTTGTTAAGTCTTGCATTATTTATTGATGTTGAAAAAACGGCCATGTGTTCTCTCAATTATCAACCCAGGCTGAAGACGTCATTAAACCATCAAACATATGCGGCAAGCTATTTAACCTGAATACAACACTAAAGGCACAATTTCGACCAAGTGTCTTACGGCCAGTGAGAATCGACTTTCTGACACTTGGGCGACGCGTGAGACATCCGGGCAAATAGCTAGCCTCGCTATGGATTGCCAACTGACAAACCCGGTGGATAAATATTCTTTCAAGACCTCGCGGTGTGCGATGCCATCTGGAAAACGATCACCAGTTTGTAAATCCCTGTTATCAGGATCGTGGAAGGGGCAATAACAATTACCAAGACAGATAACGGGAAAGATGAAATGCCAAGTAATAAATATAATCTGCTGTCCAACACGAAACCTGTCTTCTTTATCAGATTTACAAGGCAGTTATCGGTCATGAAAGACCTAAGTTGCATCAATTGCCACTGTCGTCTGTGGTACGACACTATTATTGAGTCTTGTAAAAGTTCGCGCAGTCCTATCTAGAAAGTCATTTTTGTTGGGAATATTTTTTTCATCACTGAATATTTGAGTGGAATATCTATTAGCCTTGAATGCTTTTCCGTTTGAAAATACCCTAAGTGCGTTCAAAACAGAAAATTATTTTGGCAGTTTCACTTTACTTCATAAGGTTTAAATAGGGAATATAAAATTGGCCAAGCAGTGGGAAGGAACGGAGAAGTACAGGACTCTTGGGCGATATAAATGTCTTGAAGATCTTGTTGGCAATCACGTAGGGCACTTGTACATTAGAAACTGGGACGGTTGACACTGCGAATATGTCATTCAGAGAAATGCCAAGCTTATACGTACCTTTCACAACATAGTAATACCGTTATCTTCCTACCTATACTTACCTATCTATATCTATATATCTTTATCTATATATCTATACTATATATCTATATCTATATATCTATATCTATAATATATATACTTGCCTAGCAGTGTGGTAGTACGCGCCTCGGAATTGAAAGGTTTAATATTGTGCTAAAACTTTCCTCCAATGAAAGTTGGAACGGCATCCCTTTTCTAAATTAAGAATAAAAATCAGGGGTCATCGTGCAGAATTTGGTATGAGATAAAAACATTTACCCAATATTCATTGACACTTGAAATTGAACATGGCCGACATCCCTGGGATAATTCTATGGGGTAACAATTAAATTTTCGATTTTCAGAAAAATAAACCCGTGAAAACTTTATCCAATCCTTGAGCTTCCTAAATGAGCCCCCACAAGTGGTAGACCAAAAATGTTTTACAAAAGTCCGAATATTTGTCCCCTAGACATATTCTACCAACACGCAAACGAGACTGAACAGTTGATTGATTTTATTTGTGTCATTGCTTTGTGATATTAACATATGTTGAAATACAAGACTGTAGATTTCTGAAGTCAGTTGGGAAAAAATTATTATCATATATATTCCTTGCGTAGTAAATTTCAGACTTAACTTCAGTTCATCGATGACAACATCAGTACAAAAGAAGGTTGAAAGCAAAGGTCAAAGTTCGAGGGAAGGACCTGTAGTCGGAAAAATCAGCGAACCATATAAATGTGAAGCATGTGTGCTCTATAGTTCCTCGTGATGAACGTGGCAGGTATCTACTATGATGGCCCTCACAGCACGGAAGCAGATTTTTATGAAAGAGGCCTAAAAACAGCAACAAGACAGATGTGTCCGGGCGATATTTGTCAGGTTGGATCAGTTTCAAGTACAGTAGATCAGTTTCCTGAAATGCATGTGTTTCATTGGCTTGCAGTAAAGCAGGACATCGTAGAGAAAGCTACATCATACCATGAAATGGTGAAATTGAGTACTTTGAAACCTACAAGGCTAAGAAACCGAAATGGAGGGGGNNNNTTATCTTATCTTAGTCATTTGATTTTCAAAACACAGTCTCATTAGAAGCTTAATAGAGTATCTTGTCTTTAAAGAGAGCGTCTGAATAGAAAGAGAGACATTTTGTGTTTAATTTTACAATCCTCTATAAACAACAAAAAGCACATAAGTCTCATCTTTTTGTAGCATGCCCTTTTGCATTTTAATGCATTTGCATTGAGAAAGCCATTACAAGCAATGCTGGTGGCCGCATGTGTACAATTAAAAATCCGTTTAGTTTACAGAAGGCCGCACAGATGTTCTTATCCTGCATGCAGCAGCAACGTCAACTCATCTGTGACCACTAAAACGGACCAGGGACTACAAAATACGCTACCTTTGCTGTGAACCCACTCGGAACATTACATAGATACGCGACACGCATCCTGTTTGAATGCGTCTTACATGCGAGACGTCTAGCTGGACTCCCTGATATATCATTTGAAAATCCGACTAACAGAGTATTTCAAACAATATCTTATAATACCCAGATTCTTAAAATTATTTCACTTAAAGTATGTAAGAGAAGCTAAAATCATTCTGAGAGTAAGAGAAGCTAAAATCATTCTGAGATTGCATAGCGACTTAACATTATCAGCATGTTATATATATATATATATATATATATATATATATATATATATATATATATATATATATATATATATATATATATATATATAATATATATATCGAAGTATACAGATGTCCTCGTGGGAAAGAACAGTGCTCAATGCGGAAAGCAATGCGTTATAAATAATAACACAAAATTACTTCAAGTACTATGTACAAAGTAATAATATCTGTTACTTAAGTTTCATGTATCCTTCAATCTTCAGAGAGAAAACCTTTTGTCTGAAGATTGTAAGATGCATGGAAGTTAAGTAACAGATATTTATTACTTTGTACATTGTACTTGAAGTCACTGTGCTATTTTATGTATGTATTTATGTATATTGCTAATTTCAGTGAAAAGGTAAGGTAATCCCTATTTTTCGTATTACACAATAACATCAGTGATATAGGCACTCTAACGGACTCATTGCTTGTCGACAATTAAAGTGTAAACTGTCACAATGTTAGCCAAGTCACACACAGCGGTGAATAAGCGTAAAAGAAGTTAATTTGTGAGACGCCTTGGGTATGATCCCCCTGGCTCAACAATGGTCGGATCCATTTAATCAGGGAGCTTTGGTCGAATCTGCGGCTACCAATTGTATAATTGGACTGTCTTTAACAACATAACGTGCAGCCTAAAACGATAAGCTCCATCGTTGAATCTAAGTAACGCGGTCTTGACAAACATTCCATACGGATGATATGCTCAGTGACTATTCTAAATGTTTCAGCTTATTTGCACATCTCGTTAGCGAAGGTAGAGACTGAAATAGTCTGTGATTAAATATTTAGAGTGACAAAATATCTGATTTGATGTTAGTTAGCTATATTATGGAATGTCTTTATTACAACTTTAATTTTTTTATTTTTTTTGTATTGTAAAAAAATAATAGATAAATAAAGATATAAAATATAAACGCATACCTACCTCCCTCCTTCTCACCCTTCCCTCCCACCCTATCTACCTACCTATATCGCCTACATGAAATGAGTACAATTCTGCTCGAAATTGAAAGAGTTAAACTTTTTCTCAACCTTTCCTTCGGGGATACTTTCAACCACTCCCTTTTGAACTCAAGATTTAACAGTCGCCCTGCCGAATTTGGTACTAGAGATACATGTTCGTAGTTAGGTAGATAGATAGGTAGGTAGGTGGATGGGTGGGTAGGTAGGTGAATGGGTGGGTACTAAGTAGATAGGGTAGTTGAGTCGGTGGGTTGGTGGTTAGGGTGGGGAGGGAGGTGTGTGTTTATATTTTATAGCCTTAATTGTTTTAAGTTTTCTTTAATTGTAAAAACCATATAGATAAATAAAGATATAAATAATAAACACATACCTACCTACCTCCCCTCCCTCCCCCTCCCACCCTACCCACCCACCCACCAACCCAACTACCCCAACTACCTACCTACCTACCTACCTAGGCACATGTATCTCTAGTACAAAAAATGGCAGGGCGACTGCTAACTTTTAAATCTTGAATTCAAAGGGAGTGGTTGAAAGTTTCCCGAAGGAAAGGTTGAGAAAAAGTGTAACTCTTTCAATTTCGAGCAGAATTGTACACACATCATGTAGGCTATATATTATAAATACGTGATGATATAGTTTTACCGGGAAAAAGAGGTCAAACGAGGACAAATTTCATTTTTCTCACGTTTTATAAACAATCCGCTTTCTCTCAAAAGAGTGCTGTTAAAAATTTTATGGCGAATAGAGCGCGCTTATAGCCCATAAAATGGACAGCTGATATCTGTTCAGATAGAGAGGAAAAATCGTTTGTTAATCATTCGAGTGAAAAATATGACGGTTGACAGAATGATAAGCCATTTTTTACGAATACTTCCCACCGGGAGAACAGGCGCAATTGTCCGGTATGAACAGTTTTTATACGTGTTTTGCATAGAATAATCCACGTTTACGAGAAAGGTTGCGCGCATTCGTCCTAAAGTTGCAATTTCCATGTCATAAATGGCCAGCTTTGGACGTTTTATCGACAAGCGAGCGGCAGGCAGGTAGCGGTCACGCGGCTGTAGTTGAGGTCTCATATCGCTGACTCGGAGCTGTCTCGCTGCAGATAGCGATGTCTAATGGTTTCTGCGGCACTGCTGCCCTCGGTAGTACATCACTTCGATCACGGCACCGCGATGGGTGATTTTCATCGCTCCACTTGTCGCAATCTTTCCCCTCTCGAAGGGCAACTCCAATAAATCTCGCTTCGCCGACCTTTCTTGCACAAACACAATTATCCAGCTGACCGGTAAAGAACTCAGCGTAATGAAAACATCTCCAAAAGATAATTGAATATTTTATGGTTTTCTCATTCATAAGGCGCGAACACTAACTTCACTATGTGATGGCATTTTTGATCCCTAACATGAACCGTTTTATCTTATCTGTATGGCTGATACTGATGAACATCAAAGGGCATGATGGGGCAAAGATTCCGTTCGTTTCCCAGGCAACAAATGAGAAATCATTCGAGAGATTTTGCAATTGCGTCGCTACTTTATTTTGATGGAATAGACATCGCCTGGAACGCAAGTTCAAAAAATTACCTAATCATGATCAGTCACATCTCTCTCTCTCTCTCTCTCTCTCTCTCTCTCTCTCTCTGCAATTGGTATTTTATGTTGATGCCCGTGTTGTACATGAGTATGAGAGAGAAGGGTGAGGGAGGGAGGGTGAGGGGGAACTGAAACTACTCGCTATAATTTGAAGTTTACTACTTCTTCAGAATATAAATAAAGGCAAATTCAGAGACGTCAGCGCACGACTCTCCTTTCTGTAAATCGCTCAGCATTAGCGACAATCATTGTGGTAAATTTTTCTTGAAAATAATATTTCGAGACAAGTGTATTAAAACTTCATATATTGCTCCTGAGGAATGTATTTTGTTACAGAAAGGATGCCCAGACCTCACTTCTGAAACTGGGAGTAAACGTCTGTTAGTCGACGCCAAAGAATTATTTAGTCAGTAGAATAATACACTCCTACACGTGAAACAAAATAACAGAATATGGCGCTTTCAATAGCTTTTTTGTTTGCCGTCCGCGTGCTGGTAGGCTTTCAGAGAAAATTAAGAAAACACACACAATGTTTACTCTATTAGAAATAAGAATATTATTTTTCCAAAGGAAACGAAATGCAAAATAAGTTTTTGTCGATTCACTTGTGTTTTTTTTGTCTGCGTTTGTTTTTTCACTGGCTGGCAAGTAGGTTTTTCAAAAATCCATGGTCGGCAAACGAAGAATTTTCTTTAAATGGCCTAGACTCAAAAAAACGCTATTATTCCTGCAAAGTTACAAACAAAATTGTTTATATTTCTTATACAAAGTATGTAAGAAAGTCAGTGTGGTTCGTTTCTTTTTATTTATCTCTTTGGCATTTTTTGTTGTATTTGGCCGTGCCTCATATGCGTTGTTGTCGCATTTTCAGACCGGTCAACTTCTGCTCCGACCCCACCCTTAGGAACGACTACATTCTAATCTGGTGTTTGCGATCAACCGGGCCAGCCTGACCATCGATCGATCCATGACGCATGCAGGCTCTCATAAAAAGATTACCAGATTGATACGGCAATCAGTGTTGTCCATGCCTGGCTTCCTGGGGATTAGAAGCTCACTTAACGACAGCAGAAACGAGGAAAATCGACCCTTAGTTCTGGCAGTTAACGGCTGCTCACTTATCGACTCAACATCTATTCTGCTCAGACGCGAGTTCAATATCATATCGCACTTTTTAATATTTCCCAGTGTTGCCTGATATCTCTTTGACGCTGTGGTCAGGGCAAAATATGAAGGTAGATATTATGGGACAGATAATCCAACTCAAGATCTCATTTTTAACTCTGTCTACTGCTCGTCTGCTCATTTTGAAGCTTGAAGAAAAAATAAGGTTTTATTGGTCTGTTTTTGTTAAAAAAAAATTCATCAATATGAAAGAGTTAGCAAAGCGTTAGCGGCCATTTTGAATTTTCAAATATTTGATGTTTTTCAGGTAATTTGTTTCTCTAATACCAAAACTTGCATGATTGCTCCTGAAATTTTACACTTGATTATAACAAGAGAATGGTTGAAATGTTCATGGAGGAAATTGGAGCAAAACCATATGTATTTTAGAGCTTACTACCTTAATTAAATAATAATCTAATTTTGTTAATCATGAAATATTCGTTTAGGAAAATTGTCTTATCTGGGTAAATAACCGTCAACTTATTGAATAAGAATATTCTATAATTTTTGAACATTAAATCAAGTTTACCATGAAAAAGATTCTCTATTAATATCATTGTCATGCATTAAATATAAATGAAAACAATTAAAAACATACAAACTGTGACGGTCAAAATTCCGTGCGGTATACCAGACGACATTTTTGTCTATATTTTCCCGCCAAAGGTAAATCTAATAATCGCACGCCATGCGGCCATTTTGAAGGACTCGTTAAACGGCAAACACTGGCGTCGCTACCCTTATTCATAATGTCAATGGGTTCAATCAAGGACAGACCGCAATGGATCGTCAACTTTTGACAGAGTCGCATAAAACGAGTCTCCCGACTCACGCGGAAATAAAATCCAAGGAACTGCAAAAGGCATAACGTCCGGATGAACGCGTCAACAAATGGCTGATCGGCTTAGAGCCATAGGAACTCATTCGCTGGAAGAGTTGTAAAATTTAAGCACGGCATTTCAAAAATCCGACTAAGATGCCGACGTACGCTGAAAGTCGTCTGCTCAGCATTGTAATATTTAAAAGTAATTCGCACGGAATAGCTACCTACTTAAAGGAGACAGGGATACGGACTGGAAAACCATTTACAGTCGACGGTATGGTACTATTTCCTGCGTTAGGGGATTAGTTGTTGATAAGAAGATATGAGACCAAGAATAAGGCTAGAATTGGTATATCTGATGATATAACAGAAAAACAAAATCGCATTCGATAGAGTGCAAAGTGATATCTATCTATCTATCTATCTATCTATCTATCTATCTATCTATCTATTTTTCTATCTATCTATCTATCTATCTATCTATCTATCTATCTATCTATCTATCTATCTATCTATCTATCGATCTATCTATCAATCGGAGCCTAGATTGATAGATAGCTAGATAGATAGATATATGCACGCGTGCGTATATGCCCTTATATATACATACACATACACACACATATACATACATACATACATACATACATACATACATACATACATACATACATACATACATACATACATACAAACATACAAACATACATACACTCATACATACATACATACGTAAGGCTGTATCACCAAAAAATCGTCAGTCTTTCATAACCTGTTAATCTGTTTTATTCGGAAAGGTCATTTTTACAAGGGCGCAGCGGAAAGCTCTAAGACAGGACAGCAAAAGCAAATAGTCGTCGTTAATTCCGACATTTTGTCTTATCTGAAATCTCGCGTGAATGACGACAAAGGGTCTGTTCTTAATCTCCTTGATTATCCCGATTTCCCCGCTTTTTAATTCAGTCCGTAAAATACATATATCTTTTACTAAGCTTTCTTTATTACAGATACCTCAATCGAATAATGGCTGTTCTTTATCATGGCGAACCTTCATTTCATTTTCTATGGATTAATAATCCGAAAACATCATTAGATTCATACCAATGAACCAATGAAATCGTTACCATATTTCTGGAAAACGCTGTCGATTTTTATAGAATCCTCTGTTTTGCACAATTTCTTACTTTTCATTACCTCATTCATCAAAATTTCCTTATATTGTTGACTTCATAATTCATAAAAAAATGTATTGTCATTTTTTGATAATGATTCACAAAGGCTAAATTCTTGGTGACTTTCCACCTGTGGATTTAGCTTACAGATGGTGTATATTCACAATGTGTCCTTGAGCACATCGCTCATTTACATCAGGGGTGTTTTAAAGTGAATCCGACGGTGTTTTTATTATTACCTACGTTCTCGAGATCCCTGGCTGCATTGAAAACAATTCCGAACATGAAAGCGGTAGTTCGTCCGATCCGCATACTCTGATCAATATCGAAGCTAGACAAATCTCAAGACTTCTCTATTTCCAAACTATGATATTAGTCTGGTATTATTTCGGAATAACGTTTTAATGCCAATTTTGGCGTTACGTTGTACATCTTAAGCGTTTGAAATCCAAGTACAGGGAAACGTAATATGGAGAGAGAGAGAGAGAGAGAGAGAGAGAGAGAGAGAGAGAGACTCGGGACCAAAGGTCACACAGTGATAGCTATTAGGTTCTCCTGAGAACAAATGGGAAATTTTACGAAAGAAGACAAAAGGCAGACGGCCAGACATGATAAAATCCATGTGGACTGAGAGAGGGACAATTGGAGCCCCCAAGCTGACCATAAAATGTCTTTCATGAACGAAGCGGGCAACGCTGAACAAGTAAATAGGTTTTTATAGAATAGTGTATAAAACAAGAGATTGGCCAACGTTGCAAGTCACAATACTGCTACCCATTGAAAACACAAACATTTCTCGAGAATGTATTATACCCATTTAAACCGATAACTCTCTTATCCACACAAGACTTTCTCTCCATTTC
>LD345746.1:228932-239479 GCA_001465055.1 Ptychodera flava
GAAATCGGTGAGAGGTATTCGCTATCAGCGAGTTTCTCTTTCCATAGAGGGGCAGTCTTCGATCCCTGATTCTCGCATCAGTAGTTGTTGACATTGACTGTTTATGTGGCTTTTGGTCCTTTGATTTCTTTTTAAATTTGTGCACGGCAAGTCGATTTGCTCAGAGATAAGGCTGATAAAAAAACTGCACTCTTAAGGACGTCACTCATGTCGCTACAGATGGCGACATATTGTTGGCACATTTTGTCGATAAACAACTCTGCGTGGTCAAATGGTCAGACGTATTAAAGTATTAAGTACAGGGAACAGGAAAACCTTTTGATAAGAGAATCTGTCCTAGGCTGATTGGAAATATCACGGATCTTAGGGTAGTTCATGTCTCGAAACTCAAAACCGACGACAGAGCTGGTTTTGCCTTAGTTTGCACAAACAGAATTTCTGACTGCATCAGTTGGGCTTAATCAACAGTAAAGTCGCCACGGGTGTAAACCTTTGCACACACTTTCCTCAATTAAACTTCAACAATGGTCTTACCAAACCAATCGAATTACACACATCATGGGTCACATTGTAAGGCTTTGTATTAGAGAAATAAATTACCTAAGCTAATATTTACCGATATTTGAAATTCAAAACGGCCGCCATTCCTCTATTAACTCTATGAAGAAAAGTCACTCTGACACTTTCGAGACTAACGTTGAAAACTTCACTTTCTCCAAGAGTTTCAGTATGAGCACTAACAAGAGGTAGACGAAGTAAGGATTTTGAAAAAAATGAGAGTCGAAAAATCTGTCCCCGTGGTGCATTCTACCTTAAAGGGAGATATGACTTTTCTTTGCACTGTTTGTGCGGACCAAGGTAATAAAACTTCTAGACGTACACATCTGCACTCCTTTGCCCTAACATTTGTTTTCAGGCAACACACTTCATCGGTTTCCAAGTTTATTGCTCATTGCGAGGGCACAGCAGTGTTAATGGCGCGGCTAAATTACAATCGACACTTCGCTCGTCAAAGTAATTTACAATTAGTGAGTACGGCCACTCAAGGAATGATCAAGTAAGTGTCGGGCCAGTTTACGCCGTGTATGTACGTTGATTTAGATCGATCTTTGCTTTGCCAGACGTGATACTGTGGCGTTTGGACGGACAGAAAGGTCGGCAGAGAAACCTACTTATGCCTCAACTTTCATTCTGTCTTCCAAAACTGAAATTCAGAATTTAAAAATCGAAAACAAGGCTTATGTAGCGTTTACGTACAAGCAATATTTCTGTCTAAAGTGGCGCTTCCCTATGACTTTAAAGCATACTCTTGTCTAGCCCTGTGGAAGACAGCTGTAAATACAGTTGCATTATGTTCTCACCACCCATTGCGACGCGAAGGTGAACGGCTTTGACAAAGGAACATTAGACACCTGCTTGTGATCTGAAACAACCTTGCAGCGCCCGCTATGGTCAAAACTGTACACGTGACCCTAAAATTAAAAAAATGAACAGCTTGTATCCCGAAATTTTTATGATGTTTTCACCATTTTTGTTGTGTATATCATCATCAAGTTCTTGTTCTACTCTCCAAAACATGTTGGAACACTACCTTGCCAGCAGAGCGTCTGATACCTGTAGAATACACTTACATATTATATTGTTTACATTTGAATTCTAGTCCGGACCAGAATTCCCTCGACGTCAACAATACAGTTGCAGTCCCACACCTTTACAAGCTGAAATGCTGCTTATTTCAACACGCTTTGGGGAGAAGAACAAGAACCTAGACATTGGAATCAAAATTTGTAAAAAAAAAATCATTAACTGTTACAGCTACTGGTCCTTTAACCAAAGAATCGTGATGGTAACATGGCCGACAAAAATTGATTCGTGCAGAGCCTCGTTTCTCATTTCTAAAGTATCAAACCAGTGTTTGTTTACGGTTGTTTTGTTATTGAGAGGGGTGACTCGAGCACTGGAGAACTTCCTTGGATGTCGTATTCATGTTTCTGGGGTAGCCATGAGATAAACGTGGGTTTTGTCCTTTCTATGGTGTAGCAAAGACTAAATGAAAACAAAACAAAACAAAACAGATATTTGTTGACAAAGTGTGAGGAGCAAGGCAACTGAAGAGAAAACCCTAATCAAGGTGTCTACAGTTCATTGCATACTTATAAACGTTCCACAACATTTTTATCAGGCCGGCAAAATATACTGACGCAAATACATGGCATGCTGCTATCGTCACTCACTAACTATACATGGCCAGCAGCTCCTCACTAGTCGGACGGACTGTACATTGCCTGAAGACAGCAATAAAATAGTCAAGAGCGCCATGAGCGAGGAAAGTCTGAAATTTTCACATTAATAACCATGTTATCGTGGAAGGGTTTTGATACAGTCAATATTCATTTAGCTATTAGAAACTTAGTACTTGTGAAAGAAGAGACGCCACGATTATTCATGGCTAACGGTGATACAGTAATCGTGTCTGAAACCATTTCTCTGATCCACATAGCTCAACAGAGAAGGATTTTAAGAGATAAGCCGTCCATAACTTTTATATGAGGCCACGTCTCTCACATCATTATCCTCATTATTCATAAATTGAAATTTATCAATTCAGTGATTTAAAAATGTAAATTAACAATAGACATTAGGCATAAAAATGTTTCCTGTCCTTGACATTCAGCAAAATTGATGCACGCGACGACGCGGTTTTCTTTTTTTGGTTTTCTATTTTTTTCTTTCCTTTTTATTCCTAACAATACTGGTTTGGCACTATTGATGCAGCAGTTTTTGTCTTTTATCACTGGCTGTATAATACTTGCTTTCTTTTTTACTGTTTTTGGACATGCAAACAGGGATATAAAGGATAGCTGTACTGACGAGTATGTAATCCTAAAAAAAGACATAACGCGCAGGTTCTGAAAAAAGACGCCCGGTGACCGGAAACGATCTGTATTTTTGATCTTAGAGCGGAAGGTCCCTGTCTATGGTATGATCTTTCAGACAGTCTATAAGTAATATAAACTTTAGAATCAAAATCATTATATGTAGGTATTTACTAATTAAGACAATTGTTGTAAAAGTGCTATAATTATATTTTTCTACGAAAATCCAAAATTAATCTCAAAATTATTATCTTTATCTATAATAAAATCCGTATGTAGAACTGAATTTTCGTGGAAGTTTTGGCGCCATACAAAACATTAATACAGATCCAAACAAGTAGATCAAAGTCCCGGCCAACATCAACAGGTGTCGAGCGTAAACTTTCAAAATCTCAAGTAATATCCTCTATAATATTAGACAAATGCAACAGTAATTCATTCAAAATATTAACCTTAGTAAATCTAGCGATTTGAGAAAAATACTCGGTGACTTCTAGAACCTCCGTTTTAATACAAAAAAGCAGCGCGCACCAGTTGTAAGTGCGCCCTACGCGGTTAACAGCGAGTATAACACACCACGAACGCTGGCATCACGTCACAGCACGAGGGTAACTTACTGTAGTACGCTGCAGGTTAAGCCAACGTCGTTAAATTTTAAGAATAAGTGCTCACACAAGGTATATATTACACACCATCAATTCACAGGTCTCTGGTGATTTAAAGAACACGGTGACCCCAGTTTTCTAGTCAGAAACACTTCAAAAGTCTTTCAAACCCTCTACTCTTTGTACGTTTGTGAGATAAAAGAAAGAAAGAAAGAAGTGAATTTATTCCAAAAAAAAACTTTTTTCTCGTTTCTCGTTGTCAGTAGTTAAAGCGGCAATTGCGAGTGTAGTCGCCACAATACTTCGAAAGAAATATAAACATTGAACATGTAACTTGGTGGCGCTCTGTGAAGAAAACTGTTCTACGAGTACTGAGAGAGAGAGAGAGAGAGAGAGAGAGAGAGAGAGAGAGAGAGAGAGAGAGATAATTGACACAGTAATACAGAGTAGTAGAATTGTTTTACCCCTTCGCTTTTTATCGTTATAATAGGTACAGTGACAACGTGACGAGTATATAATAAAAAACTGTTTTTTCCGACAAGACTTTTTTTGACAACGTGACAAAAAAGGTCAAATGAACTTGACAAAATGTGTCGCTTTCCGGTATCCCGAAGCAATCTAAACTTAGAGTTATTTAGAATGCTTTTTGCCATTTTTTTTACAAGTGCACCAACACAAAGGTGAAAAAAGGCCCCGGCGCACCCAACCTTACAGAAACACCGACACAATATTTTTCTGGCGTAGTGAATTTCCTCGATTAAAATTTCGAGCCGAGTTCCCACGATTGCACACAAGCAGGCTGTTGTAAGCCCTACCCAATATACCAAATCGTTACTTACAAGATAGATCCGTCGTTGGAAGAGTGTTTTCCCAGGCCAATCAGAGAATATTGAATACGAGGCGGATTTATGTGCGCTGAATTGGTGCAAGAGCGGCGCCCAATCATGGGCGCCCTCAAGCGACACGTCGATAAGTTCACGGAACGATTTTATTTGTGAAACGCAAGACCTAAAATATAACTTCTTTTGAAAAAAATCGTTTATTGAATTTAGGAATTCCAATCGGCACCTGTTGTGATAACTTTCACAAACTTCTGCGCCATAATGGCTGTACAAAAACAGCATCATCACAAAGAGGGTGTATTCGTCAGGTCATAGTTCATTGACCTTCCTTATCCGGCGTGTGTCACGTGAGTCGAAAGGTCACGGAACTGGTGTGACGATATGACCTGGGAAAGTTGGCGTAAACTCGTAGCCGTACAAACGGGCGACAGTTCACCAGCTGTCCGCGTCGGGTCCAGAGTTTAGGCTCATGGTTCACAGACTGGACGTGTCTTGATGCCACAGCACCCGCCGAGTTCACAACCATGGACGTAGCAGTCAGCGTTCTCGAGAGCTATCGAGGGAAGGACAAGGTTATACGAACGGCCACGTACGCCGCGTTGCTGGTCGCCGGGGTTGCCCAAGACAGCGGGAATAAACCCCTATCGCAGAGCCTGCAGACGGCCGTAGGGAGTTTCTCAGCGTGTAGGACTGTCCTCCGTCTGTTTGACGACCTGTCTATGCTTGCACATACGCTTGGTTACGGGCTTGGTAAGCAGGTAAAGCATACATTTATATACGTAGAAATCGTTCGTAGACTTGGTAGCTAATATAATTTGCTATGGGGTCAACTTGCGTGACCTCTTCGCTACAACGCGATTGTACCAGACCATGGATGTAAAAAATAGATCCATGACCAGACCAACTCGTCAAGCTTGCAGATTTAGGACACGGTCCCTCCAGACAGGACCGTGCTTAGGTCAAATCTAGCGCCCCTTCCCATGTGCTCAATCAAAGGCGCCCTAGTTTACACCACGGTCCCTCCACAAAAGAAAGTAGTTTTGTGGAGGGACCGTGTTTACACACTCACAGCCGCAATGTCAACACTTCGTTGTCTGAGCTCACACGACGACAGGTCAATGCATTCATGCACGGCCTTGTGATCCATGACAGGAGGCGGGGCAAGTCACGACCCTTGTCCATTTCGCCCCCAGTAATTCACACCGCTTGTCGGCTTGTCGCTGTTTGTGGTCGACTCGCCACGGTACCCCAGTCCATGACCCCAATGCATGGAGGTAGAAGGGAGCTCTGTAAATCTTGCTTTATGACAGTAACGTTGTCATAATCTTTGGCCTTCATGCAAGATCTCTATCCGGCTGTCCTTCAAAAATCACACTGTGAAAAGATACATAACGAAAATTAAGTTTATTTATATTTTAACTTTAGTTTTCATGATGTATGGTAAACTTTAAGATTTTTAACGAGTATACACTTGACAGCCAGTCTGTCTTTTCCCTAATTTTGTCGTACCATCGAACAAAGGACATGTTTATGTAAATGGTTTGTCATATTTATTTTTAAAATGGTTATAAGTTATAAATATGGGTATTATCATTTCAGGTTTCTTTTTTGGGAGGGCAGTGTTCATTGGATAATGGAGGAAAGGTTAGCTGTATAGAACTTAGAAGCTGGTTGTGGTTTGAGGCATGTGTAGCCAGTGACAACATGGAGACAATCTCGATTGTACCTGTATGGTTACAGCTAGCAACACACTGCTCTGGTAGTTGAGCTCATTTCATCATAGGCGGTTCAGACTTAATAGTGAACAAACACAAACAAACAAACATATACAGACAGACAACATAATTATAGCAATAACAAAAGGAAAGAAAAGAGAAATATCAAGAGATGATACAACAAATAAGTAAACATATACATGAACAAATGTAAATAGAGTTAAGCTTGCATGTTTACCAGTATGTAACTGGTGTTGCCCTGAGACCCAGATCAAATATTTTCGTTGGACACAAAGTAAATGACGCTGTTTTCTTAGTATCATGGCAAAGTTGTGCCATTCTTGCATACAGTGTAATGATTCATTGTACCACACAAAATTGGTACGTTTTTGTCCGTTTATTTGTGTATATGATAAAGTCACAGCGATGCATTATGGGACAACAAGTAAAAGGTGCCGCAGTGGACTTTGGTATTGCCAAAGTATTTCAACCGTTCAGAAATAAAACAACACTCATAACAACAGCCCCAAAAAGGCATACTAAATAAAAACACTTTCTTGAAATTTTGCTGAATCTGATCAAAATTTCAGTGACTGCCTATGTATCATGCCAAACTATTAGGAAACTTGTATGTAACATCGATATTTCTATTCATTTGATATATTAAGGCAAGCTTCCAGTAATTTTTTTCACAAGGACGTTATAATTACCTATTACTGCTGTATTATGATATTACCAAAATAGTTAGTAGTTTCGGTATTGTAGGTAAACTTTACGTTTTATGTATCAAGGTTATTTGTTGGAAAATTTTGAAATTATCAGAATTATGTCAGAGATTGCAACATGTTGAAGAGGACTGTGTTTCCTCGGTGAGTGTAGGCTTATTCCCATTTTCCAGTGAAGGTCATTGTAAGGCTAATGGACGTGGAACTTTGTGTAGAAACACACAGCGTTTTATTAGCAACTGAGTTCTGAGGGAGCAGGGACCGTCCCTCTTTTCAATAGTGGATTGTAGCATGGATGTTTCCTGTTGAAGTTGCAGCAACAATGTATATGTGCTTGTCAAACTCTATTCAAAATTTGATGATGCTTTCTGAAGTCCCGGCTAAATACGAAATAATCTGAACCTCCACTGAATGTTTATAATGATGATACTTTTGACAAAAAATAATTCACATGCGGGAGAAATAACATAACCAACCATTCCCCGGAAAAACTTATGAAAGAGGTTTTTACCTATGTGTGCTCTAGCGTACATCTACACCAGTGTTACACCTTGTAAAGTTCTAATAACAGTTGTGTTTGGTAAACAGCACGTGAGGTCTCCATCAATCATGTATATATCTGCTTTACTGGTTGCAGCAAATACACAGATGATTAAGTCTTTCACTTTTTGCAAAATGTAATAATATTTGAAAAAAGTATATTAAACAAAATCAAGACATACAAGTACATGTACACCATGGGCACTTTGACAATCAATAACTACATTGCACGCTGAAACTAATGTCAGCACATCAACTCTGAACAATCGCGGAACAGATAACATTTATAGAGATAAAGAATACAAACATTCTGTAACAAATAAATCAATTGATTTGCTCTTGCCAAGTGTGACCTCTATTGTGGAGAGCGCCCTCAAGTGGCAAGTCTTGCAGTCTACTTGAAATGTTGAATTTGATTACACCACACATTTTTTTGTATATTGATATGTCTGTTTGTTTATCTATTTATTTATCTGTCTACCTGTGTATTTGCAGGAAAGAGACCCCGTTGTAAGATGGCTGAGTGTTACAAAAAATCTTTTCGACCAGTCCTTCTTTCCATTGGAACACATAGCATGGCTTGGTGACAAGAAGATTATGCAAATTAAATCTACCAGCAAGTGGATGCAAGCCAGCGTTATTGTATGGACTATATCCCTCACTCTAGGAATCATAATGTAAGTTTAATCACTGATTGGAAATTTCCATGCTGTAATATTAGCATTGTATCTTATTTGGAAGTCATATTTAAAGGGCCAGTAACTGTAAATTTGACGATTTTTTTCCTACAGTTTTTGATTTGTATGTCATCTGCAAGTTCTTGTTCTACTCCCAAAGCATGTTGAAACACCCACTAGTCAGTTTGTCAACACTGTATTTGCCCTGTAAGTGTGCTGTAATTATTCACGGTTGAATTTTGGTGCATAGTAAATTGGTCCACAATTAACAATGCAGTTTACACAAATACATGTACAGGCTGAGTTGACAACCTCATTACTGTGTATCTCAACATGCCGTGGGGAGTAGAACAAGAAATTGTAATTTTACATTTAAGACATCTAAAACGACTAAATCATCAAAATTTACAGCTACTGGCCTTTTAACCCTTTGAGCGCCAAAGTCAATTTTTGTCACCCATATAACAGTCAATTTTTTTCAGATTTTTGCCGAAATTTTGGTAAAAAATCGTAGCTAATGAAATATGGTGCCCATTTTGTCCAAAACTATTAAAAGACTCGCAGAAAAATTCATAAAAATTGGTAAAATGTTGCAATAAAATTTTGTTGGGAAAAGTTACAGCACCCAAAGGGTTAATTCTTTCACTCCATCATTGTGTAGGGAGGTCCAACCCTCCTGTTACAACAGGGGGCCATACCAGACAGTGTGCCCTCTATGCCAAGATGATGCACCACGGTGCAAACATATTGTCTATGATTAAATGAAATTTGTTGGTTTACATAAAAAAATGATGAAAGGGTCAAGGGTCAATATGATTAACACTTCCCTCATGAAAAGTATTGACATTTATAATAATAATAATAACATACGACAGCAAGGTCAAGTTCATTATTTGTTGCCTGCCCAAGGGATGGTGCTCATGACAGTAATATTAATGATGATTGAGCAAAAGACAGGTGTTCCCCATAATAAAATGTCCACTTGAGTTTCTGTTCTCTGTCTTTAACTTTTTTTATTTTTCAAAATCACGAAATTTATAGTCGTCAAATATTTGATGTTTGTTTTAATGGTGGAAAGTATTCAAGATGAGATTTTTCAAAATCATGCGCTGATACAGTGTTGTCAGTCTTGCTATTGTTATTCGCTGTAAATTGAAAGTGAAAGTAAATTTTGTTGTTCTTTCCCCGAAACCATGCAGTTCTGATGTTGGCTGTTCTCTCTTGCACTCACACCCCCTTATTCCATGCACTTTGTCAAAGCTGGTGATGTATATTTTCGGAAGGAGTGCTATCTTAAGAAACAAGAGTAAATTGATTTGTAAAGTCAAAAGAAAGCATAAATTGAAAGTGAAAGTATATTTTGCTTTTCTTTCCCCGAAACCATGCAGTTCGGATGTTGGCTGTTGTCTCTTGTACTCACACCGCATATTTTCATAAACATGGTCAAAGCTGAATTACTGGCAGTGGTAGTGATATCTTAAGAAACAACAGCAAATTGATGTATGCTGTCAAATTAAAGCAATTTCTGGACATCAGAGTACATAATTAACCTGCTAGACTAATAGCAGTCTTATTTTTCTGCAAGGACTGTACTTTACTTATAGTCTGCTGTCGGCTACTCTGTTTTTGAATTGAATCACAAAAAGAAGTTGTTACATCCTTCAAAACTGAAAATCTAAACTTTGCCGACTCTTTAAACCATTTTCTTTCATTATCGAGAATAAAAAAAACACATGTAGGGTTTCACCGTGCAAATTTTGGTACTTAAATAACAAATCTCCAAATTTTACTTGTATTTGAAATTCAGAATGGATGCTATCCATTGCAAAGGGTACAATATGACAGTATTTATCATAACAGAACATTTGTTGAGTCAGGGTAGTGCAGTATCGGACAATTCGGTCAGTCTGCATGTAGAAAACCAAGAAAACATCCGTGCAATATTTCCATTTCAATGAAACTCTCATAAGACACTAGAAATGAGAAAGTAATTCAGAAACGTTTATTCTAAAGATGGTGTTGTTACGCTAGATTTCAAGATAAAATTTTTTCCCCTTTCTGCAGAATAAATTGCTGACTCAGCAAATTTTATTATTATTATTAAGATAAACACCAATATCATCTTGTATCTTCACTATCAACACAGTTGTCTTCATAGAATTTGAAGATCATCAGTGAAGGAATGTTTGAGAACTCTAGGCAGCAGGAAATAGCAGTGCTCAACCCTTTGAGCCCCAAAGTCAATTTCTGTCGCCTTTAAAAGATAAACATGTACCCCGGTCAATTTTTTCCAGATTTGGCAAAATGGTGCACTGGAATTAAGTGGGAAAAATTACAGCACTCATAGGCTCAAGTCTTTGACAGTTCCCATCATTTTTGATGGCTGAAATTGATCATGAAGTAGTGTGATGCATATTTCTATACAATACAATACTTTATTGCTCAACAACACACTCAAGTAGTGTGGTAAGGCAAAAATTACAAAACTCAGCAAACACTGGATGAAGCTGCTGCTGGGGGAGGAACTAAAGTACAAGAAATAAATTTAGCAAGAGGTAGTTTATCTT
>LD345746.1:242309-253118 GCA_001465055.1 Ptychodera flava
TGATCTGTAAAAAAGCACAAGCATTCTTCTGTCAACTTTGAAGAAATTCAATTTCCTCAAGAAGAACAGACGCTGCTGGCATTTACATAAAATCATATTAATGTTATTCTCCCATCGCAGCTTATTATCCAACATAGAACCCAGATATTTGTATTTCTCAACAATTTCCACTTCTTTACCATTAATAATTGTTACATCAGCTAATGGTGCGTCTTTCCTGAAATCTATACACAAATCTTTGGTCTTATCAATGTTAAGTTCGAGAAAAGAACTTTTACACCACTCTACAAAGTCATCAACCACTGGCCCATGATTTCTTTCATGATTTTGGAGTAGACTGATTATGGCAGAGTCATCTGCGAACTTAATTATAAATCTATCATCATGGTGACTTCTGCAATCATCGGTATATAGAATATACAGAAGTGGGCACTTTGACAATCAATAACTACATTGCATGCTGAAGCTCATGTCAGCACATCAACTCTGAACAATTGTAGAACAGATAACATTTAGATAAAGAATATAAACATTCTGTAACAAATAAATCAATTGATTTGCTCTTGCCAAGTGTGACCTCTATTGTGGAGAGCGCCCTCAAGTGGCAAGTGTTGCAGTCTACTTGAAATGTTGAATTTGATAACGACACACATTTTTATGTTTATTGATATCTGCCTGTCTGTTTATCTGTCTACCTGTGTATTTTCAGGAAAGAGACCCCGTTGTAAGATGGCTGAGTGTTACAAAAAATCTTTTCGACCAGTCCTTCTTTCCATTGGAGCACATAGCATGGCTCGGAGACAAGAAGATTATGCAAATGAAATCTACCAGCAAGTGGATGCAGGCCAGCATTATTGTATGGACTATATCCCTGACTCTGGGCATCATCATGTAAGTTTAGTCACTGATTGGATATTTCCATGCTGTGATATTATCATTGTATCTTATTTGGAAGTCATATTTAAAAGGCCAGTAGCTGTAAATTTTGACGATTTTTTCCTACAGTTTTTGTTTTGTATGTCATCTGCAAGTTCATGTTCTACTCCCAAAGGATGTTGAACCACCAACTAGTCAGTTTGTCAACACTGTAATTGTCCTGTAAGTGCGCTGTAATTATTCACGGTTGAATTTTGGTCCATAGTAAATTGGTCCACAATTAATAATGCAGTTTACACAAATACATGTATAGGCTGAGTTGACAACCTCAATACTGTGTATCTCAACATGCTCTGGGGAGTAGAACAAGAAATTGTAATTTTACATTAAAGACATCTATAACGAATGATTTATCAAAATTTACAGCTACTGGTCTTTTGATTCTTTCACTCTATCATTGTGTATGGAGGTCCAACCCTCCTGTTGCAACAGGGGACCATACCAAACAGTGTGCCTTCTATGTCAAGATGATACGCAATGGCGCAAACATATTGTCTTTGACAAAATGAAATATTTTGGTTTACATGAAAAAATGATGAAAGGGTCAAGGGTCAACATGATCAACACATCCCTTCCGGAAATTATTGACTTATATATAGATGATAATGATCACATATGACAGCAAGGTCAAATTCATGATTAGTTGTAAATTGAAAGTGAAAGTAAATTCCGCTGTTCTTTCCCCGAAACCCTTAACAGTGCATGTATGATGTTGGCTGTTCTCTCTTGCACTCACACCCCATATTTTCATGCACATGGTCAAAGCTGAATGACTGGCAGTGGTTTATATTTTCTGAAGGAGTGCTATCTTAGGAAACAACAGCAAATTGATTTGTACAGTCAAAAGAAAGCAATTGCTGTATGTTAGAGTAAATAATCTTCTAGACTAACAACTGTCTTTATTTTTCTGCAATGGACTGTAGTTTACCCATAGCCTGCTGTTGTTTTTTGAATCCCTAAAACTAGTGGGTACATCCCTTAAAACTGAAAATCTAAATTTTTTGCTGACGCTTTTCACTATTTTTCTTTCAAAATTAAGAATAAAAGATACATATACTATTGTAGGGCATCACCGTGCAAATTTTGTACTTAAATAACAAATCTCCAAAATTAAATTATATTTGAAATTCAGAATGGTTGCTATCAATCGCGAAGGCTGCAAGATGACATATTTTTCATAACAGAGCATTTGCTGAGTCTGGGTTGTGCAGTATTAGCCAATTCCATTGCTTTACATGTAAAAAAGCCAGAAAACATCCGTGTAATATTGCCATTTTAATGAAACTTTAATAAAAAGTAGATACGAGTAAGTACAGTATTCAGAAATGTTTATTCTAAACGCTAGATTTCAAGATAAAATGGATTTTTCCCCCTTTCTGCAAAAAGCATGTTGACTCAGCAAATTTCATTATTATTAGGATGAACATCAATATCATTTTGTACCTTCATTATCAACACAGTTATCTTCATGCAATCTGAAAATCATCAGTGAAGGAATGTTTGAGAACTCTTTGCTGCAGGAAATAGCAGTGCTAATTTCTTTGAGCACTGTAGTCAATTTTTTTCACCTTTATTTAAGATATACCCGATCAATTTTTTTCCAGATTTTGCCAAAATTTTGCACAAAAACTGTAGCCAAGGAAATGTTATACCCATTTGGCCCAAAATTATAAAAACATTACTGAAAAATTTATAAAACTTGGCAAAATGTTCCACTGAAATTTTGGTGGGACAAACTACAGCACTCAAAGACTCAAGTCTTTGACAGCTTCTGTCATTTTTGAAGGCTGAAATTTGTCATGAAGTAGTGTGATGCATATTTCTATATAAATATATCCAAATGTCAGACATGAACACTTCTTTTCTCATCATATTTCATCTCTACTTACTGTTAACTACAGCATATGCAACAATTAAGAAAACAGCAATGAATTTTAACTTTTTAAAACTCACCAGTTTTATTAAACGCCATGTGGAAATGTGCATTTTTTAACTATTACAAAATCAAGACCGTGAAACATTCAAAGGCTTTAAAATTTTAAAATCAGTCACAAATTCTGCATACCATTAAAGTATTGTAGAAATATTGCAAAATGAGATTGCATAATCTGCCCCCAGCAAGGTGTGTGCTATACTGAACTGCAAAAGGTTCAACACTGCCACAGAATATGATAGGGTTCAAACAGCCTTAGGAAAAAAAATTGTCACAAACTGCCAGTTAATCAGAATTCTTTGTGTTAAACAGTTCAGCCCATCTCCACACATTCTGAATGTACAAAAAGTCAAGCAGGTGCTCAAGTTTCAGTAACAATTAAACAAAGGAAGTTATTGCAATCAATGTTGGTGGTGCTGTATCCCTGACTACATTTATATTTTGCTCATTCTTCCCCATTTACACTTAGTTTCGATGGGTAGGGCACACTGTTATACTCTACCTGAGGTATTTAGTGTTCAAAAATTGTCAATAAACATCAATCAATCAAAATACCAAGTACTTTGTCTAAAAGATGACATTTGTACACTGTTGCAATGCACATTTTCTGTCATAAAGTTTGACAAAGAACAAAGATTTCCCTGACAAAATTCTGTAAAACCTTTCTCTGGACGATGGTGCAAGCTCCACCACAAAACAAATTTTTTAGTTGTTACGAGATGTATACCAACGGGTCAAACACTGGGCTCACAACCTTGTTTATTAAAACAATATTGTTTTCCTAGGGGGCCTGCCAATAGCTTTGTTAGGTGACTTGACCCCCAAGATTACATTTATTAGTGATATTGTTCAGTGTGGATCCTGCATTCTCTTGCCAAGTATGGCTGTATTGAAGTTATTCTGTCATGAAATTTGACCTCACTGTGCTCGTATATGTGCTGCAATTTTAGATAAGTTGATATTTATCAGTTGAGGGAGCCACCTGACCTTTGGCAAAGCTGGCCTAGATTCAGGCAACAATAAATTTAAATTGTCACGCAGTTAGACTAGTTGTCATGTTTGTCGGATTACTGAATGTTGACTCTTTTTTCTCTGTATCTACTGTTGATAATCATTGCCATGTCATCTGATGTGTCAGGCTAGCACTGTCATCGTACATATTGTCATAAGAAAATGCCACAAATTTCACAAAATTTACATATAATTTTATGTCATTACTGACAAAGCTCCATAAAAATATTTCTGCTGCTTCTATCAAAGGCAATAAAACAACCTAACAATGTTTCTGTGTCGTTGGACTGAGCTCAACCTACTATTTTTATCTTCTGATACACTGTACATGTACCGTGTACCACGAACTGAAACAAATGAGGTCACGCTAAGTTTCAGTTGTGAAGCGGTCAGACGTTTTAGAATTCTTTCAGTGCTTGGTTTTCATGCATTATGCATGTCAGTGAGGCATGCCAAGACACCAAAAACATTGATCAAATGCTTGTCCACTCATACAGATACTAGGAAACCAGGTCTTATGGACTGATACGCAAAGAAATGTGTCTATTTACAATAATTACTGATTTTTTAGCTCAAAATCAAAAGTTGAATTCAATCTTACATGACGTGGCCTAGCCCTTTCACCATAATGGTTTGGCCTAAAGCCATTGTTTTCAATGGTGAGTGTGGATTTGTTTACAATGAATAAGGGTGAGTAGGTATACGACACTTCTTATAAAGAATTCTTTCGAAAAGGATGTCTTGAGTTTTGTTTCCTTATTCTATGGGA
The DNA here is from genome assembly GCA_001465055.1 of Ptychodera flava. Classification (NCBI taxonomy): domain Eukaryota; kingdom Metazoa; phylum Hemichordata; class Enteropneusta; family Ptychoderidae; genus Ptychodera; species Ptychodera flava. Next base: position 246,959 of record LD345746.1, read on the forward strand.
AATTGCACATTCTTAGCACTGCTAGTCATAAAATTTGAGAAGCACGCAAAATGGATATAGCATATTTTTAAAGCCCCAATAGCTGCAAATTTTAGGTATTATTTTCATGATTTTGTTTTCAAACCAAAGTTGGTACATTTAAATGTGCTAACTGAATGACATGTATAGAACTATCACTGCTTGCTGATTTGGACCATGCCTACACGTACATGTATGTGTTTTAACAGATTAAATAACAAATGGGTGCCATACCTATAAAATTGCGCCCATATGGGAATGTACGAAAAAAGCAGTATTTCTTGCGCATACACATCGTGATCATATCAGAAACAAGCATGATGCCATTTACTTGAATGCACAACTCACGATGGCAAACATTTTGTTGTTGTAATATTTATTTTCTGTGTCACATGATTAGTTTTTCAAAATGGCATGAAAACATTTGAATTCACATGCCACTTTCGACACTTATGACAGTGATATATACAACTTTTCAGTCTTTAATGGGTCTTATTCAAAGAAAACTCTTGGAAAACTGAGGATATTTTGAAATCGGTTTATTACACATTTGCAGCCATTGGGGCTTTAATGCAAGGAACTAACAACTTGGGAGTTTCAGGAAAGATCCCATCATGCTCCTGTGCTTTGTGGGATTGGAAAACAGTATTTCCAACCAGTTTTCACCCAGAATAAATTAAAATAAATTTATTCCATTTCAATTATTTGATTATTCTTCATGTACCATAACTTGCTTTTGAAGTTTATTTTTGTATTTTGTTGTACAGATCACTGCGGCAGTTGATGAAATTGAAACGAAGGGAAAAGGCTTTGATGAGAGACTTGACTGGTGCAAGACTGAGGTAATTGACAATTATCGTTGGTTTCCATGCAAATATCTCAATCCTTGCTTTTTACCTGTGGTCTACAGTGTTCTCGCTAAAAGCCGGCAGCCGGCGAAAATAGCCGCCTGGCAAGTCAAAAAAGCACGTGACCTGCCGGCTGGTGTCACACTAGTAAAGTACTATATGTCGCGTTTTTACTGAAGCCTTGCCCATATGTCTGAAATAACAGAGAAAACGACGTTAAACTTGCCAAAATGTCCCGATAAAACTCGTACGTCGTACTTCCGTAAACACATACAATCTAGAAATGCATTACGTACTACGCCCAATCAGAATAAGCGTTCTTACTCACTCTTTCCAATACATGGAAATTTACATAGGACAAGATCTCACAACGACGTAATCATTGCAGTGATTGGCCGATTTTGTTTCGCGCCCTCTAGTATGTTCTGAGCGGGTCATAGATCATGAGGTCAAGGTGAATTTTCTCAAACAACAAACGCGCATCTGACGGACGAGTGCGAGCAATCGGAAGTGCCAAAAAGAAATCTAACGATATTCAGCAGTACTTTACGAAAAAACAAAAATTAGACAAAGGTAAACGTAAGTGAATCATGCGTTCTTAAAATGTAACTAGCGAATTTTTGTATTTGCTGATTGTACCGGGTATAATGTCGAGCCGATGCCATCAACATCGTGATCGTGCCGGACGATGCAAAAAACGATCAACGAATTTCGTTCACTCCGACGGCGTCGTTTTAAGGCTGTCGTAAAACGAATTTTCATAAACTTGTCATGTGCTCGGCATTCTGTTTTATTTCCTGTACTTTATCGCCAGTAAAATACAATTTTATGGTGCTGGCAACAACAAAATAAACGGTAGCTAGCCCTGCGTACGATGCTGTGTGTTCCGCTACAGCCAATCGCCCCGCTCACCACAGCCCTGCAAAGACCCGTACGTGGGGTCGGTGACTTCAAATCCATTTTGGGACTTGACGTTAAAAGCCAAATTACTGCCGAAATTCAGCGTTCTTGGGCCCAAGTCGTATCCCTGCCTACTCGATCGCTTCCAAAAATGCCAGTCTTTTATTCACTTCTCGTAAATAACCGTCGATGTCGGCAACTCTCTCGCTAGCCCTGCGTATGGTGCTGTGTGTTAGCTGTAGCATCCATCGACGGTTATGATTACTGATAAACTGACATGATTACTGAGAATTACTTACTGGATATTAAGAACTTACGCTGTAGAAAATTGGTCACAAAACTTCGTATTTCTGATCACTGTTTACAAATCGAGTTGGGCAGAAGGTCAAGACCAAGAATTCCGCCTGAATCCAGATTTTGTAAGTTTTGTAAGTCTTCCGTGGAGGATGAATTTCACTATTTAATGAAGTGTCAAAAATATAATAGTGATAGAGAAGTTCTCTTTTCTGCAATGAAGTTGTATTATCCTATATTTGATAGTTTAGATGAAAGAGATAAGTTTTTGTACAGTTTAACTTCAGATGATACGCTGTCTCTCATGAAATATATTACAAACACTATGTTTCCCCCAGCAGCTGCAGGTAAAGACATAGACAACAATGTTTTATGCAATGTTCAGTTTTGTTCTTGCTATACTGCACTTTCCGAAGTGTGTTGTTATGCAATAAAGTGATTAAAGTGATAAAGGTACACAACAAATGAGAAATAAGATGCTAAAACCTTACTTTTCATACAATTTAACAACATCTTTGGTAATAAATGGTAAAGAAAATCAGGTGCTCAAGTGTCACCAAATAAGCACAATCACACATAGTCACACAAAAAATCGCCAGCCTTTCGGAGGGGGGACACCCCCCTCCCAAACCCTCCCCCCGCTCGGCCGCTCCGCTCCCTCGCTCTTCATCAGCCGCCTGTTATTTTATTTCTGCCGCCTGAAATAAAACTTAGAGATAACCCTGGGTCTACTAAAATTCATGCATTAATTTCATTTCTTGAACAACATTCACACAGAAATGTATACTGGTATGAAACCGAGCAAAACGTGATATTCAGTATCAAGATTCTTTTTCATCAGGTCTGAATTATTGATCTGTACACAGGGGCATCCATCGCAGTACATTCAAGTGGCCAAACAAGATAGGTCACTGCTACATGTATATTTAAGGTCTGAAACATGCTACATTTTATGGGACTTGCCAAAAGTGACCACTACATGTAGAGGTGACCTATGTGTATCGGTGACTATTAAGATACATGTAGGTTTGACCACAGATGCCTGGAATTGCCATTGTGGTATACACTTCTATACTGAACTCCCAATGGGCTTGTGGGTTTGATTGCATGCACATATTCAGTCTAGAAATTGTTAACTGCAGCCTTGGGAATAAAACCAAACCGACACCTTATTTGCTAGCATCCTTATGCAGTCAGGGTTTAAGTTAATCATGTAGAGGTCAAAGGTCAAATTCCCAATATTGGTACCATGGAAAAGTGTACTGAGTGACAAAGGACCAATAGATATAGGGTATCACAGTTTCAATCCGTCTGATACGGATTTGTATGGATTCACTCATTGTTGGTAGAGAAGTGTAAAATGTACCCTGAGATGCCCTCTGAGAACTAGTAACTGCTCAACCAGATAGTTGTGACCCCTGTATCTATAAATTTTGCTTGGTTTTCAAAGTTTCTGGACATGCAAAATTCAGTACTATTGTTGTTGCACATAGCCATGACTGAGACTCGCTGTTTGTATTAAACTACTTTGCAGATGAACGACACCACAATTTCAGTTAACTGCTATACATTTTTCACCATTAAAAAAAAATAACATTCAGAAAGTGTTGTAAATGGCAATCTGCAGTTTGCGGTGAGAGAAGTTCTTCACATAAAACCCAAACACACTCATTAAAAAATATCCTGTGTCACTCTACTTGAAAACATAAAACATAAATATGCTGCAATATAAGTTTACTGCCTTATAAATCAGGATGTCTATTGGAAATATTTTTAGATACTGACGCCACGTGTCAGTTCAGCTAGAAGGTTGTGACACGGTGCCATTCAACAGAAAAATTAAGATATAAATCCGGCTTATGTATCCTGTATCATGTATTTACATGACTAATACACTGAGGTATTGTGTACAACTCGACCACCCACGCAGAGCACATACAACAAATAGTCATATATTCAGTTTTGTAATATGAGACTAGTATTGACATGAGATTTTTCTAAACTTCATTTCTGTGGTTTCATTGAGGAAATAGGAAAGCTGAATACTCCTGTACGGTACAGTGTGGTTCGTAAAGGAAGGCATTTATGTAAACCAAGAATACTTTTTGCCCTTCAGTGGAGAAACTTTGAATTTATCATGTACAAATTTGTTTCCTAAATTAGTTAGTGAATAAAATGATAAATAGAAAAGTAATAAATGTTCTAGAGTATAGCAGAGTGGAAAATAGGAACTCAATTACAATAGCATCACAAAGAGACCAATAAAACTTGATGACATAATAAAAGCAAATGAAGAAATGAAATTGACATAAATTGACTATCTTTCATTATTATTTGCCTCTAAAATAGGATATTTAGGAAAGTTTCCCTTCTAAAAGTGTGTGACCTTTAGCACTACATTAATCACCATGGTGATAAATGTCAGAAAGGAAGGGGATCAAGAGAGAGTATTTATAGTAGATAACGAAAGTGTTGTTTGAAGGTTGGCAAGTTTGAGACTAGCTATGCAATTGTACCAGGTGTGGGTAAACTGCTCAACATCTTTCTCTAACCCAGCACCAGTGCCCACTTCCTGTTGTCGATTGTCTTTCTATTTAACAATTACCAGAATAAGCAACTAACTTGAGGAAAATGAAACTATTAGTAATTATATTTTTCTTTCAAATTGGATTTTTCACAATTTTGTTTTGTAAGATTACATGTATATAGTGTATATGTTACTCAACGAATGTTATTTCTGTTGATACTTAATAAACACACATGGCAAATGAAACTGAAGATGTTTGACCTAAAACGTCTTGTCAAAATCCCTCCCCTTCAAGCGAGTCAAGAAGTCCTAAAATCTGATGGTATAATTGTGACTGTAACTGCCCCAAACAGGATATATTGCTGGTGCAGCTTGTTGGCATTTTAACCCTTTCACAATCATGGTTTAGCCCAAACCCATTCTTATCAATGTTGATCGTGGACCTGTCTACAGGGAATTGGGGGTGGACAGGTTAAACTTTTGCATGTTTGTTTCTTCAACAAACCGTTAAAAGGGCTTGTTTGCTATCAGGTTTGTCTCTGAACATATTGACTAACTGTACGTGACTTAACAAAGGAGAACAAAGGACAAACATCACTGTAATGTCAACAACACTAATGTGAGAACCAGGGATTGAGGACTGCCCCATTAACCCTTTGAGCGCCAAAGTAAATTTTCGTTGCTGTTATAAAATATACCCCAGTCAATTTTTTTTTTCAGATTCCCGTTAAAATTTTGATAAAAAGCTTCAGCCAACAAGATGGGATATCCATTTGATCCAAAATTATCCAAAATATTGCAGAAAGTTCATAAAAATTGGTAAAATGTTGCATTAAAATTTTCACACCCCAGCTTCTATAGTATTTACTTCGAGTAAAATTTGCAAGCAATGAAGTTATAAAACTACTAAGTTAAATGAACAGAAATGAAAATGAATTAATAAGCATTGATATTCTTTCATTGAGGATAAAACACCACATACATGTATCAGCAATGCATGCACTGCACTGCCATACATCTTGTGTCAAAGGTCTCGGGGGCGTGCTGAGTAGTGGGTCTCAGCAAGCTACTGCATGCGTAGCCAGCAAGACTGAAAGGCTATCAACACTGTGATGTAGGGGAGTTTTGTAAAAATATTTTAATCCAAAATTCATGTACCACAAACATTAAAGTGTAGCGTCACTTATGAAATTAAATAGCTGAGTGAGCTCATGGGCTCGACCCTTTTGTGATATTAGCCTTGCCAACAAAACACACCGTCTTTAATATGCAGTGTCATCGTTGACATATGAATTCTAGTCCCGACAACAATTCACTTGTCAACAACAAAATCAGACATTACACATATACAAGAAACACTATTTCACAAACAGAACAGTGAGAAACTAAAACTTACATTAATATTGTTTGTTCTTTCTAGAGAGGACAGCGGTGAAACTATCGATGCATTGGAGGAGAGTCTAAAGTCTGTGAGAGCAAGCATCAGAAAGACCTGGCTTGATCTCATCCGCAATGCCGGTGATTTTGGAAATGCTGTCAACTGGTGTCCGGAGGGATTCCTGTGGTCTGGAAA
>LD345746.1:255158-275056 GCA_001465055.1 Ptychodera flava
TTATTTGCAGGTCACTGAATAAACAAGCACTTATCTCAACAGACACTATGGCAGTATACAAAAAGAGGAAACGTTTTCACAGTTTATCTCTACATAAATTCACTTGACTTTAATATACTTAGTTCCTGACTATGTAAAACACCAGGCAATCCATTAAACTTTCGACCAGAGTTGAACTTGCAAGTTACGGTACCCAGTCAACATGAAGAGAACTGTAATGAAATAGATTGTCAAATGTCACATAAATACAAAATATGTTTCGAATCCGCATAGTACACGCATGATTGTAACATCATGTCCCTGTTTTTGTATCTAGACAAATAAGACTATAAAATCTTGACATAAAAATGGAAAAAATTGCACATAAAGCCTTGGCGAAAAAAAGGGCAAATGTATGTAATATAAGTACTGTATTATTGAAAACAAAATGGAAGTAAACGAGTCACTCAATCAGCAATGGTCAAAGTAAAAAAAATTCTCAGCCCTATTAGGAGACTATGGACAAACATCAACGTTTTTTGTGGAATGTTTGCTAAAGAAGGTACCTTTTACTGTTTTATACTATTCTCTTGAAATTGGTTTGGATATTTCTGTTTTGGCGAGAATTACAACATTAACACGATTGGAGCTAATTTGGGATAATTGATTCTTCAGATTTTTCAAATTTCTCAAAAATGTTAAACGCTCTTGAGCTGAAAATTGGAATATTAAATATTACTCATAAAAACAAGTGTGTAACGTAAAAAGAAAAGAAGATGAGATTACATTTGTAGATTAAATCGACATAACTTCACCATCCAATTATTCAAAATTAGCTCCAATCGTGTTCATAAAAAAACAAAACAAAACAACAACAAAAAAAAAAAAACTGGAAAATTTCTTGTCTATGTCGAATCGATAATTTTTTACAACACATATATTGTGCTGGCCAGCTTGTGTTTGTTAATTTTCAACGTGTTACAGTTGTCTAAAGGAATAAATGATGCACAATACCAAATATTACAAATATTGGCCCTTTCAGGGTCAAAGAATGTCTAAGAATTTTAGAAAATGAATTTAGGTGGATGAGTACTTAGAATAAACAAACCAACACGTAAGAAACTCAAGTTAGTATTTAACACAAGACAGTCGATGACTGTTTAAGTGTCACATACTTGGAACTGTGACCTACACACACACACATTAAAGAATCTAGACTTCAGATTTACAAGTACAGCTAATTTGTTTTTCATTCTGTTATTTTTTCATAATACTTGACATGATATTAAGTAAATCCAGGGTACATTTGTAAAAACATTAAAAAAGTAATAGGTCTAAAAAGAAAAAACGGTCAAGGACAGTGCGCTCCTATTTCACTTGACTTGGTCAATTCAAGAAATGTTTACACCAGAAAGACATGAATGACAAAAGTAAATAAGGTCTGAAATTTTAGGTACTGGAGGTCAACTTTAGGAACACGCTTAGCATGGGTCCAATGTTTCAACCGGTCTGCCAATATGTAACAGTTCATGAACAATGACAGGTAATGACTTGGTGTGTGGGCTGTTTCAGTTACTGCCATCACTCCCACACACACAAGGTACACTGCATATAATATACGTATACGGTCATAAGGTAATGGGTCATAGAACCTTTCAAATAGATGTATAGGCTGTTTCAAATAATACCACCACTCCCACACATTTGCAGAATTTTCCTCTTTTCGTACCTCATTTGCATATATTTAACACTGACATGTACATTTGAACAACGTCACATCTCAACCCCTGGGTTGTCCTGTACACCAAATACTAAGATGGTAATTGCGGCGGTTTGGTAGTTTTTGAGTTGGATGGACATACATCCGCACATACATACATACATACATACATACATACATACATGCAGACATACAGACGCCACCGACTCACCATATAAGCTCTTTATGGTATTTCTACATATACCAAATATGAGCTAAAATGACAAAGTCTGAGCATAGTACGTCAGAGTTAAGCATCTAGCTTAAAAGGATACCGAACAGTTTTGACATGACTGCCTTTAAAAATGACCTTTGACATCTGCATGTAATTTGCAGGTCACTGAATAAACAAGCTCTTATCTCAACAGACACTGTGCCAGTATACAATAAAGAGGAAACGTATTCACAGTTTATCTCTTAATAAAATTCACCGAATTTTAACATGCTTAGTTGCTGTGTATATAAAACACATTGCAATCCATTAAATTCTCGATCGGAGTGGAACTCAAATCGTACAGTACCAGGTCACAAAATCCAAGTTAATGAAAAGAACATTTAATTTTATGTCCATAAACACAATTTGTGTTTCAAATCCATATAATACAGTCTTGATAATAACGTTATATTCTCCAGTTTTATATCTAGACAAATAAGACGATAAATTCTTGACATTAAAACAAAGAAAATTTGCAAATAAAGAGTTGGCGAAAAAAAAAGAAAAAATTGGTGTAGTATTGGTACTGAATTATTGCAGAAAACAAACTGGAAGTAAACGAGTTGCTCATATTTATTTCAGCTGCTGTTGCTTTTTGCAGAATACATTTGTAGGAGACATTCCGATTAATGAAATCAAAAGATTAGAAAAAACAATAAAATACAGCTCATCAGCAATGGTCAAAGTGAAAAAAAAATACTGAGCTTTATTTGAGAGAATTCCATATAAATTTTATTCTTTTGTGGAATTGTTGCTACAGAATGTAACTCACTGCCGCAGTGACTGCTTTTTACTTCTCTACTAAAGATGGCTAGAATTTATCTGTTTTAAACTCAGTGTTCATTGAGAGAGAATTACATTATTAAAATAGTGGCAAAATTTGCTTGTCAACAACAACAACAAAAATGAATATAATTTTACAAACATAAGCTGTGTTGGCCAGCTTATGCGTGTTAAGTTTCAACATGTTACAGAAAGTAAAATGTGAAATGAGGAAAAGCAAAAGCAAAAACAAAAAACCCCAGACTATGATGTTTAAAAATGTGAGCTTATTCAATTATTTACCAAAATGAAATGTTATTCACACCATAAAATGAAACATTCAGTTGTTTTAGTATGGTGGATGGCCCTACATACAGTGATTTGCATAGAACTTTTGGCAGTATGGGAAGTAGACATGCTGTCTAACTTGAGGAGTTGCCAACACTGTCAGGTGTACCTACCTTGAAGCGGTAATATCAGTCAGTCACAAAGAAAACTACTCTACAAAAGTTGAAACATCATCTGGAGGGAGGTCAGACGTAGTTGAAACAACAACACTAGATCCACACACATTACGTTGGCATATGATACGCCCTGGACAGTTGGATGTCCATGGATGTGTGTCGTTGTTTTGAATGTATGCCTGATTTACTTCCTGACAATGATTCAACGTTCCAAAATTTGATTTATTTGTTACTGACTGATATTACTGATAGAAAATAGTTACACCTGACAGTTGGCAATACCTAAATTTATATTGTATATCTAGTTTCCGTATTGCCAACGGGTAATCGCAAACAACTGTAATTAGGGGTTTGAATGGTTTGAAGTAGAAAGCTCCTCAAGATCACACATACATGAATATAACATTTGTATAATACTTTCTAATCTGCTTCCTGTCTTGTCTTATTAGGAAGCTTACAGAGTAAACAAAGTTTCCAGTATATTTTATTTTTATGAAATAAAAAAAAATAAACCATACAGTGAAAGGTATACTGTCACCTGTTCCACTGCTGCCACAGTTACCATGGAAAGAGAAAATCTAACCAATCACAGAATTTTAGTGGTTGGCCGCGTTTTAAAAACAGCGCCCTCACATGGGCAATTTGAATACCAAGGAACGCCCCTTTGACCATATATGGGCATATTTAGATTACAGGTGACTGTATCCCTTTAAGGTAGGGATAGCATAAAATTTGAATTTTAGTTAGTGGTAAACCATTGATAAATTGTTTGTAAATGAAATTTGCACAGTGACCCCAGATTATTATACTTGATTTTGATTTTGAATTGTTTAAAGTTTTTTTGAGGAAAGGTGAGCATAAGTTTAAAACTTAGTTTTGAGGCGCATACCACCTTAAGAGGAAACTCTCCTCAAAAGTGAGTCCTGAGAGCAATACCTAGTCTTTTTCTTGAAACACAGAGAAATAAACTGATAAGTATATGTACACTAACTTGAAAGATGTGTTTTCAAATATATGACTTTTGATGATTTTTTCATCATTTTTGTAAAGTATGATACAGCGAATTCCTTTTCTACTCCAAAAACGTTTTGAAATATTCACTTTATGCTTTGTTAACACAGCATATATACATGTAAAATGCACTGTTATGTCTACATTTGAATTCTAATCCAGACAGAGTTAACTTGTCAACAATAAAAATACAGACTACACACGTCAAGTTAAGTTGACGAGCTGAATACTGTATATCTATACATACGTTTGGGTGTAGAAAAAGAAACTGTAGATGACAATAAAAACAAAAAATAAAAACGCGCTGCTGTACAATGTTCATACACACAAAATATGAGAATATTGCCACAAAAGAATTTGTAAGATAAGAAATCTGTTCATTATACTTATTAGCTTACAAAAATTATTTTACAAAACTATATTAACAATTACAAAAAATCAAATTACTTTAACAATGTGATATTCATTGATATTTTCATATGTAAACATCTCCTAAATATAAATAAAACATAATTATATTCTTGTTTATATACAATATGTAATTATTTTCACGTTTACAGCATCTCAACTTAAGTAATATTACCACAGTTAATACTATGAAGTGTATTTACAAAAAAACAACCTACGTTCTATGCACCATTGTAAATAATTCATTCTTACCCCATCAGCAAAATCTACAATCAAAATAAAAAAATTAACAAGTCATTGAAAGTTTCAGCTACTGACATTTCAAAGAGTGGATGAGGGAATGAAAATAGCTTTTAAGTGCAAACAATTCTGACAATATGTTCAAAATATAGAGTCATTGCCCCTTTCTGTTTTACATGATTCTAATCATAAAGAAAAATCTTCTTGCTTGTGAATGTAAAAATAAGAGCGTACGATTCAATACAATATCGACATGCATCTATTTGAATTAATGTTCAAAATGTTCAAACAAATACGAACGTAAATTACCATGTACAATTATGCACAATTTTGTAAATTTTGTAAAGAGAAGAAAGATATATATTATAAAATAACACATTCTCTTGATTACAGTGTTTTTTAAACATACCACCACATTCGTTTCGTCCAATGCCATTGTTTTCTATGGCAAAGTTGGACCTCTTTACATGGAGGTAGGGTATAGAAGGGTTAATTCTTCAGCATCTCTAGGAAGGTTTGTCAGTTAAGTGCTCGACCTAGCATGTAGTAAATATTATAATTGAAGCAGTCAAAGCTGTATTGGATTCTCAGCTGTAATGTACGTCTACTTCGTTGTCTTTACCAGTAATGAGAGAAATGAAATAAGGAGAAAAAATACAATAACTTGGAAAACAAGATTTGATTATCTCAAGAACCTACAGCCAAGAATTTTAAATTATTTAGACCATCAAAATTGCACACTAACATTTCTTAGTAACAAGTGAAAACTGCAGGAGTTAAACTACATACTTTTACAACTTTACAAATATAATTTTCCTTCATTTCAATGATACTGAGCGTAAAAAATTCTGACCACTTCTTTGTAGGATGTTTGCCAAAATCAAAGTGAAAAAAAAATTACATTCCTTTGGTAGATGCTAGTTCTGTGTAAGCTGACATATATTACTTGAATGTTATCATCTGTAGAAAGTGAAAGTCAAAACGGGATTAGGTTCACTGACCAAACATGTGTTAACTGTTATTGTGGCTTCCTGCCGACTGCTTCTTTAATAAAAAATATCATTGCTGCTTTCCACTTTATAAAACAGTTACAAATATTTATCAAAATCAACTCCATGAAAAAAAAACCGCTTGTTGCATCTTGGGGTGAGAGGAAATGTCATGTCAGAGATTATTAGAGGTGTTGTATCACTCTACATTGGTTTTCAGCCCATAATTTGAATGCAATGAACAACAATGAAATTATAAAATGTGCAATATAAGATTGCTATGGAATTTCTACAACGTTATAGAATCTGTTTGATTACTTAATCCTATGTAACTCCAATGCGATTACCGTGAGACTGAAAACTGTGTGAGGATTCTCTTGAGCTTCGTGGCGGACAACAGGATGCTAATGATGGGATATCAAAACAATAAAACACCGACTCTATACAATTGCCATGGAAACAAAACTGTAAATTAAATGCACATGCAGGCATGTGATTCATATGTGATAAAGGTAATATCGAACACGAATCCTTTATGATTATATATGCATTGTATTGGACAGTTACATTCCAATATAGTACTATAAAAAAACTCTACATAGGACTGCCAACGACCAGTCATATGGGATTATCGTTGGTTCTGCAAGTCTATAGCTTGCACATGGGACTCAATAATAATCCTTTTCGATTTCAATGGGCTTACATATATCAACATGGCATTTAACAGGAGGTATATGGGGACCAACATTCAATATCAGAAGTCCAACAATTATCCAAGAGGAGTCCAATTAGATTTCTATAGAAATTGTTCGTCCCTTAGACTCCAATAGACTAAATTTTTAGCACCAGTGAAATAAATGTTGGAGGAAATGATATCAAACTTTTCGAGGATTACGAACCTTATACTGACAGACATATTCCCCCTTAAGGAAACTAATGTTGGTACGAGCTGTACTCTGATTCTTGGTTGGAATCAAACTGTTTGGGGCCAAAATTCAATTTGTTGTAATCCGTATCCTCGTAGGTAGGAACATCCTCCTTTCCCATACCAAGTCTTTCATAGTTGACGGGCTCATTACCATCCAGGGGAATTTTATACGATTTCCCAGTCCTATCAACAACATTATAATCTTCTTCCCCATGCGCCCCTTCATCACTACCTGAACCCCCTTCCTCAGAATGTGGTCCTCCAGATAATAATCTTGCCCCTGTATAATTTGTTTGTTTGTCATCAACTTCCTCAAGTGTGTAATAATGAACATCTTCTCTGGGTGCATTCTGTGACTGACAATCTACTCCCCCATGTGCCCCTCCATCACTACCTGAAACCCCTTCCTCAGAATTTGGTCTTCCAGATAATTCTCTTGCCCCTGTAAAATTTGTTTGTTTGTTATCAACTTCCTCAAGTGTGTAATAATGAACATCGTCTCTGGGTGCATTCTGTGACTGGCAATCTACTTCCCTATGTGCCCCTCCATCACTACCTGAAACCCCTTCTTCAGAATGTGGTCCACCAGATAATGCTCTTGCCCCTATAAAATTTTTTTGTTTGTCATCAACTTCCTCAAGTGTGTAGTAATGAACAGCTTCTCTAGGTGCATTCCGGGACTCAGCAGTTGAAGTCTCACCATTTACTGCTACTTCAGAGTAGTGAGGGCGAACCACTGCCATCGTTTGCTTCTTTCTTGTCTTGTCAACCTGTGCATACTCTAGAATACCCCTGTTTCTGTTGTCCTCATTTCCATTACTCCAATCATCACCGTGTTGCAAATTTGTTGGATGTCTGTCATTTGTTAAAATAGTAGTTCCAGGAGTTCCCATATCGGCCATCTCATAGTCATTGGTAGATACTGTATGAAATCAAAAGGGTCAGCAGAAATTGATAATCAAGAAACGCTATTCATTGGTGTAAACACCAAGATATCAGAAAGTGAAACACAAAAAATAGCATTGTTAAAACACTGCAAAATATGCACAAGGATAAAGCACCAACATATCACCAGACTTACTCTGGTAGACGATACATGATGCTGTTGTAGTGTTGTTTGAGAGCATACATTGTGGTATTTTCATTATGGCCGTATACATAGTGCGTTTGAAAGGTAGAGTCTGATGAACTTTTAACCAATCCAAAATGGTAAAACCTCGCACCAAGAAACGTGGGTTATATCGGAAACATAAAATAATATTTGTCTGAAGATCGCTTACACGTATGAAACTTGAACAGATATCTGTAGTATTTGATGTTTTATGTTTTACATGGTGCTCTGAAATTCTACATCAATACAGTACTTGTTTTGAAAGATGATTGACTCAAGTGTATCCAGTGTATGAGTACTTTTCAGTTTACTTCAACTTATACGTTACTCATAAGGTCCATTAGTTATCTTACCAAACATTGCCAAGTTGTCAGTTCTTTCTACAGCAACATCAACATTCTCATAGTGAGCATTTCTAAAGGACATAAAAAAGTTTGTGCTATTGTAAGTCCCAGTAGCCAAATATGATAAGAAATAAAATAATGATTAGAAACACTTTGCAATTTAATTGCTTTAATTAATGGTGTGGCTGCACTTAACATGTATTATTTACATACGAACAATTAACTCCATTTAAGAATCCATAGATCAACCCATCCAATTGTTTAGTTTGGAAAGGGTTATAAACAAAGCTGAGTAAAATATTGAATACCAATGTATACAAGAAAATTCCCTTTCTGCTCTCTCAATGCTATTTTGAATGAAGTAAATTAACAAATCCAATCTTGTGTGAGCTCGGAGCTGAACAACTGCCCGATCATATTTGACAATTTTATTGCTTGTTGATTTTTTTGCACAAGCGTTTTATTAAATGATTCTATACGGCATGTAAAATTTACTGATCAATCACAGTTTTCATCGTGGTAACCAACAAACATACTGCGCAAGAATATGATGCCAGCTCAAATGAAATAGCCATAATCTCTAATGTATGTAGATAAATTATAAATTTTGTTACAGAATGATTTTTTTACGTTCTTGAGAGTACCACTAAGTCTCATCAGCTACTCTATACACAACACAAGACGGTGTTATTATCAATCTGTATGAACAAACTATCTAAATCTCACCTTTTATTTTCTGTTCTTTTTCTCCTTCTACAACACACAATACATATTATAACGATTACAATTACCAGTACGACAAGAAATACACAAACACCAATGATCAATGGGAGATTATCTTCCACTATGTCATCCAGATCTCCGTTTATTCTGTTTTCTGAGTCTTGTATCTGTTTTGTAGAGCTGTTTGAACCATTTGTCACTGGGTCGTTGTGTTCTGGTCGTCCCCGCATTGTCACTTGCGACTGTTGTGTTGTCGATGCGCTGTCTGTATCTGATTGTCCAAGCGTTGTCACTTCAGACTGTTGCGACGTCGATGTGCTATCTGTATTTGAAATGTATACGCATTGTAACGGATAACAAGGTCATACCTTAAACTTGAAATCATTTGAATCCTGTAAGGGGATAAATCTAAACATGGTTCACAAAGGGGTCAGATGTCAAAGCTTGTAAGCCTCGTGACAGTAGGACACTTTTTGTTAATCAATATGTTTGCTGAATATAAACTTAATTTTTCGGAAACATTCCCTGTGCAGGATGCAGGTTGTTTTCAGAATATGCGTGCCTGGCAAGGGTTGATATTGTTTTTGTTACAGCAGATTTACAATTGTCTGCATGGATTAAAATATTTTGCAAGTTTCGATTGCGAGCAAAGATGTGTCAGACAAACTATAACATGAAATGCAGTATGTGCATAACGTTTATCAGAGCAGGCACTATATATATATTGATTGGTAAGACAATGTATCAAAGTAACTATATCTAACGTCAATTTGCCGTTTGTGTGACTTTCCATCACTAAACGTTGCCAAAAGCTGCTATTGGCTCGTAGAACTAGAGTATGTTGTAGATACATTGTTATTTTCGACATGGCAATTCAGGACCAGGTAGATAGTCAATTGGTGCAAAATTGTAGCATTTACAATCGTAATGGCAACTGTGTAGAACGGAGCGTATGGAATTCGGGTCAAGGCAGATAGTCAATGCTTAAAATGATTGTTGACAAGCCAATAGATTTCGAAGCCATATAAAATGTGATTCATTGTGAGAATATTTTACTTGTATCTCAGCGGGCCGTACGACACATTTTAGTAGATTATAACTGTTCCCATTCTTTATAATAAATAAAATGAACATGATCGGAACTAATTTGGGATAATTTGATTTTCAGATTTTTCTAATTTCTCAAAAATTTAAGGTGCCCTGTAGCTGAATGTTGCAGTATTACAAATTACTCAGTAAAACAAGTGTGTAACTTAGAAAGAAAAGCAGATAAGCTTACATTTGCAGATCAAATAGACATTACTTCATCATCCAATTATCCGTAATCAGTTCCAATCGTGTTAATTTTAATGTACATGTCAACAGAAACTAATATATTTTATTGTGCCCTTTCCCTGTAATCTGTATACTAAACTATAGAATATACATTAATATTTTGCTCCTTTCTCTGACTGAAACCAAATCAAAGTGATTAAACTTAATGTTTAGGGATCCGTCATTGTTTACTGCCTGAGGGTGTCGGAGGAATTTCATCGGACTCTGATATTTTTGTAACCCATCTGCCAACCCTGAAGAATTTGAGTAACCCCCCTCTTTGACACCGACAATTTGACTGACCCCCTCTCAACTAGAAAAGTTAAATATCAAGACATTTTGTAAAATTTAAAAAAAAGTACAACAAAAGTAAAGACCTTTCATATCCTTGTGTACCCTGGTAGATTATAATCGGTTATCTCACGACGGTTTAAAAAGATGGAACCAGGAAAATGAAACTCAAAATCACAGTAAAATGTAGATATAAAAGCTCACGCTATAACCAGTATCCAACCATACAGTATTGTTTACTCTGGATGAGTATCGTGACAAGGTTTTCTGATATGGCAGAATTTGCAAGTACAGGGGGGGGGGGAACACACACGAGGCCGTGGGGTAAGTGTCAGAGGAGGTTGTACCCTCTCCTGCGTGGAAAAAAATATGATAAATTGATGTGTGCAATGATGCTGTCTGGTGCTATATGAGAGGTATTTTCATTTTGTATTTTTACTAACTAAAACTGTAAGAACACCCCAAGGGAAGAGCGCGAGAGGGAGGTGTGCCCCTCTAGCACGGAAAATTTTGAGAAATTTATTTGTGAAATGTTGCAATGTGAGAGGCATTTCAATGCATTTTGCACCAGAAATTGAGTAACCCCCTTCTTTCTCTCCACATTTTGAGCATCCCTTGTAGTTTAAAATTTTTGACTGACCCCTAACATTCTTCCGACCGTCCCAGGCCATAGCAATGACGGCTCCCTTACTGAAATCGACTTTGTAGCATTGACATTTGTGTCACACATTTTTCATTGACCTTGTCACTTACATAACATTGGTGTTGTAGAATCCTTTTCACGAGTACATCCTACTTGATGATTACAGGTCATGTTTTCAGTGCACTGACATTTCTCCCGACAATTGAAACCATAATTACCAGCTGGGCATTTTTCATCACAGTTTTCACCATGGTAACCAACGACACATGCTGTGCAATTCCCGGTGACGTGGTGGCACTTTTCATGTCCACAGACATCAGAACACGAATTTTTACAACTAAATCCATGCTTGCCAGTCTCACATGGCAGATTGCACTGTTCTCCTCTGTATCCCTTGATACACCTGTCACATGTACAGTTTTCCATATTACAGATATAAGGTTCGTCGCAGTCACTATGGGTTCTACAAATGCCATTATTGAAACGAGGGTCACATGTTACAGGAATGGAAACATTGCATTTATTTCCTGTCCATCCAAGCGTGCAGTCACAATCTCCAGGTACGTTGATATCGCACAAATCACCATTAAAGCAGTGTAGGCATTTGTAAGTGCACCCGTGTCCCCCATCAACTCTACTTTCATCACAGTCGCTGCATGTGTCTCCAGTCCAACCTACGTGACATTTACAGTCCCCCGTGTACGTCTGGCATGTTGCATAATTGTAGCATGCACAATAATCTTGACACATCATACCATACATTCCCCGAAGACAGCTGCATTCCCCGTCCCGTCTTTTACAATATTTGCCCTTCCCACATGATTGCATACATGTTTTCTGACAAGTTCTTCCCCAATTGTTTTGATTGCATTGGCAACCATCAACGGGATCACATTTTTCGTAGTGTTTACACCGACATGTTCCCCCACAACCATAACCATATCTGTCTTCAGGACATTCTGCAAAAAAACAACAAGTTAATTAACAATTGGTTTTTAAAAAAGATGACATCCTTCCTATTGAAAAATCTTTTCGTTACTTTTTGTTTTGATATGTAAATTAAATGTGACGTTGACGTTCTTGTAAACCTCAGGATGGGTGGGAAGGATGAAAGATTTGAAGCAGACCTTTAAAAAACAATCAACAGTTATTGAAAATATTACATAATAGAAACGCGGATTAGGAAACAAATAATGCTGATAATTGGCGTATCATTATTGACCAATATTGTACAAACAAAAAGTAAGCAAAAAATAAATGTAAAAAAGTTGTTTATATATTATGTTTTATTTTATATTTTTTGCACTTTACTAAAAGAGGGTAGTCTGATTTACATCATCAGTGAAAAAAATCATCTGTCCTGAGTTAAATACATATGACACAAATTAACAAGATTAATTTCTCTTACCCACAAAGGTTTAGCGCAAATCATGTCATGGAGATGGTCAAGGTATTCTGTTTTGTCAATTGAAAGCTACCTGTTTACGAAATGCTAGTACAAAAGTTGTGTGACATATACTCTCTGGTCCAGTGCATAATGCTTTGAGACAGTTTGCTTACAGTCTACAAGCAGTAATTTTCAGCATTCATCTCCCGAGATATGAAACCAAAAATGTGTGAAGTCCCCCGGACTGATTTTGAATGTACCAATTGGTTCTCACAACGCATGTGGGACCCCATTTCTACACATCAACACTGGCCGATGGATTAGGTAAGGCTTCAAATATCGAATAGTGAATGGGTATCTAGTTCAACAAACAGCTACATGATCACTGGATATACTTGATATACTGGATATATTTTGGCATTGAGTTGAGTCACCCAAGCCAACCATCATTGGATTCACGTGCTTGTGTAAGGCTAAGGGAAAAACGCTGTCACATTCCCTTTACTTTTTACGTTACGCGTCCTGCCGTATGTCCTTATTTGGAAGAGCGTATCGAATTTTGGACATACTTTTGCGTTATGAAGTTTCGCTATAAAGAACAGTCCGCGAAATTCAACAGTTGTAGTTAGGCACACAGCGCCCAAATATGTGCAGTCAAGTACATTTCAGAATTAGCTTCACTTAAGTTACTTTACGTTGCTATCAGCAAACGCAAAGCTCCGAGCAAAGGTTCAAGCACACGGTCATTTCATAGTGAAAACCTCCAAAACGTAAGGGCACATTATTTATTTCAATCACTACATTTTAAAATGTTTATTTTCTAGTCACCCGCTTGCCAAGGTGGTCAATCAGATTAACCTGCAACTAGATTTTGGCTGCTACTTTTCAGGACTATTTTACCTACGGTTAATTGCTTTCTATCACGTACAAAATTGTTTTTCAAAGTTTTCAAATGCTAAGGTCCATTTCAAACATTTTGCTCTCGGACACAACATTACAGACAAGGGCGCATCGGCTATACTGTTGTTTTTTTGTCCGGAGTTAAAATAACGTAAAGTTTCCACTACCTTTTCTCCAATTATGAGTTTTTCATGTTAACAAAATAGGTATATGAGTTTTGCGATTTGCAAAAATTGAAGTGTGCAGATTGAAAGGTTTTCAGACATGAAATTGGGTTTTTTTGGGAGGCAACTTCAATTAGTTTGAAGGACAGGATGCTTGAATTCTTTTTCACGTTTTGAGGGGGGTATATAATAAAAAACTAAGAATATATTCTAAATTCTCCTATTTGACCCGTAAAGAGGTGTTTCCGAGCACAACATGTTATCTGTGAAATATATCATCTCCAAATCGTAATTAGTTGCAATTTGTTTTTTAGTTTAAGTATTATATAAAAATGAGCAATTTACTGTTCTCGTACATGTATAAATCTGATTGACAAGTGTAAATATGTTGATTGTTATTCCTGATTACAAAATTTCAGACATTGTTTGCACTATAAGAATATTTGGTCTCCACATGTGTAATAAAAACACGCAATCATAGAAATATCAGCTTTGATTTACGTACCAATACATTGGCTGCCATCGAAATAAAATCCTGAACAGCATCGATACATCTGTTTATTTCTGCGGAGAGAATTAATTTGTATGTAATCACTTAGTGTTTGACATGTAGAGGGATACGATAGAGGGACTGTCAAAAATAACGTAAAGTTTTTATTTCATGTTTATCATAATATTTTTCTAAAGCTTAAGCTTTAAGAATTCACTTTGAGGTCCTAGGCAAAAATTATTGAAAGAATTATATTGTTGACACTCTAGGAAATGATATTTGAAATTGAAACATCCAATTTACACTACCATTTGTTGTGCTGGACTACTTTCTGTGACGATTATATTGAAAAAAAATAGATGTTTCGCCACAATTGATATTGGTTTGAAACATTATTTCGTGCACTGTTGTTAAGAAAGGAATAACATAATACATTTAAATGCTTTCCTTGTAAGTATCATTGGTTTCAGATGACAACTTACTAAAATAATGTGACTTAAAGCGCATTCTAGACTTTAACTGAGTTCGTATATTCCTCTGTAAGGAAGAAGATAACATACACTGTGAAAGGTCACCAGGTGTGATCTGTAATAAATAGATACTTACCTTCTGTCATCGAAGAACCATTTACATACATGTTGCTGGTCCACTGTGTCTATATCAACAGGTCCAACTGTTAGTGTCACTGCATAAGTTACCTTAGTTTGAAAACACAGCGACTGAAGTATGACGAAAACTGATATGAAAAGCGTTGCGATTATCATGTTGTTCTCATCCGTAATGAGTATAGTTAGCGATTCACTTATCTTACCTTCGCGTCTGATTATACACTGTCAGACACTATGCTGAAGCGCACACGTTCAACAACTCTTTTCCAGTCGTCAGAAAATGCTCGAAGAAATTGAATCTCTCAGCAGGAGAAGAGTCGCTCGGCATCTCTCATTGCTCTTGCCATTTGTGTCACAATACACTCATTGCCACAGAATAAACCGGTGTATAGACATTGGTATTTATAGTAAAACTTGTCATGTGGACCCCGCTTTTATATTATATATATACTTAAATATTGTTGACTTCCTTGTTCTCCTGAGTTTGCTCCGGGAGGGCGTGCTTACCACGAAGAATTTTATTCTGGTCGCTAGTTCTGAGAGGCATCGCCTATTGCCAAGACTGTATTTAGGCCAATGATTTTAGCGATTCTAAAGACTAGTTCCAGTATCCATAAAATCAGATGCAGAGATATCATATTTTTTCCTTTGCTTGGTTCTCATTCAATCATGCATATGTAATTAAAACTAAATAAGTAGCAAAGTGTAAAATGTAAGTGTACCGAGAAATATGATAAATTCAATGACTGGAATTGACACGCAAAAAAGAGCGTGAGGGGATTGGCCTGCACAAACCATGCAGGTAGACTAATCCCCTGAGAGCGGAAAAATTCCGCATTACCGAATTAACGGCTTATGACTCCCAAGAGAGTAAATAAACTACCGATCAAGTAGAACAAAAGATCACAATGTTTATGAATATGACATAACTCGTGATATTTGTAGAGCAATCACCGATTGACAGTCAGTCCACACCTCAAGTAAGGTATCTTTTCATATGGAAATGATTTCGAACCTACAGCGTTTGTGCCGGGGAATCTTGGCATGGAGAATTAATTATTTTGAATTTTAAATATAGTCACCATCATTTAGTATTTATCATTATAAAACATTAAAATTGCTAACAATGAATGAAGACCATTTATATTTGTCTAGTTTGTATTTACATTCAACAGCAGTCTCTATATTGTTGGGCACTTGTCCATCAGTGGTAGCTCTTTGTATTTAAATAACTAGCGCCATCATATCTACCAAGACCACGAGTATAACTTTCACTTGCATGTGTACTCACCGATGGAAGTATTCAAAACTACTAACTTTGCTAACACAAATGAAAGCGTTTTAATGTTTAGTAAATACATACAGCAAGTTGACACGAAAAATATGCTGATGTTGACTGATTGATCGATGGACTGACTGATTGATCCAGTATACTGTAAACGTTGATAAATGTATAACCGTTAATTAACCAACTTTCAAAAAAAAGGCCACGCATCTCCTCTAGTCACAAAGTATATGATTTTTTATCGTTCAGGGAAGTCTTTTCATTACACTTAATCCACTGTCTTTGATATATCAATGTTTAAGTTGGTCGGACAAGATGATTTGTCCTTTGGTGCCATGAACATGGGAGCTTTACCTGGGACCCGGCAGAAACTAACCCACCACCTTTCACATTCAAAGGTCACACGTTCGATCTCTGGGAAAACCTAACCTTTGCTGCCACATTTCAAATAGGTTTGTATGAAATAGAAGAGACATAGGAAAAACTGTTATAAATGATTTTATTTTTTTAAAATTCACCGACTTGAACGGCGCAGCTTTTCAAAGGCACAAAATAATGATATGAACTTTATGACAATCAGAGAACTTGCATCTTTCATAAGTTTAGGATATACTGGTTTAGGATATACTAATATAATATGATAATACGGGTAAAGGATCGCGTATTGACTTTAATGCCTTGCACACCCCAAAGGGAGTTTTAATGATTCAGTGGCGGGTAAAGTACATGCATGCTATAATATAGATAGACTATCGTGAGAGGTACCGTCAATAGTGAATCAAGTGACAGCGTTGCTAAGGCCAATTGGACGGTATATCTGTTACCTGTAGTGCATGTACTTGAGCGAACATATTGACACAACATTATGACACTGGAATGATATCACTGTCGTGTATAAAGCATATTATTGACGGTCAGACATTACTGCTAAAGAGAACAAACTGTAGTTGATGATAACAACAGCAAATTTTAAGGTGAGGCGACGGAATACTGTTTAATAATAATTCAATGACTCGGTGTTCTTATGGCCCTGCCTGAGGAGGCTATTGAAAGAAATATTTTCTGTCTTATATTTGTGTGTGATATCTGTATAGTTAGCATAGGTATAAACATAATATAGTTCCCTCTTTGTCTGTGGATCTTTGAAGGCCGGACGATTTTACTTAAACCAAAATAATATTTTCTTCAGCCCCTGACATTAATCCTCCTCTTTCCCAAAGACCAGATCGGAAACTAATTGATATAGCAAAATAGCGACAGAGCTCATAAAAGACACAATCATATTATACTAGACTGGTTCGTAAGTAACAGAATCAGAAATCTATAAGAAGTGTTGGATTGACAGACATACAACTGACATGGAGTGGTAAATCCATCAAAACACTTCTTGAACCCAGTTAAGTGAATTAGTATTGTAAGGTGGCGTAGTATTCTATTCTTTTTATACACCGAACTTGCACAGGGTAGCCCGGGTGCCGTATCTTCAGGTTTTCTACTAAAGCGGAAATCCAAACAAATGTCCATTGAATATCACATCTCACCAAATGCATTTAGATGTACAGCTATTCAAAGAGTTTACGAGCTTCTTTTTAAAAAGATACAGAAAAAACCTCTTAAATGTAAATTGTGTCTATATAAAAAGTTGTAATGTCTCTCTGTGATAAGGATATGAAACTAAGAGGTCTTTCGAAATTCAGACAGCTTGGCTTGCCTAGTCAGTCCCTGCTACGCATGGACAACACAAGATAAAGCCACTCACGCCAACACGCCTGCGCTACTTAGCTAGTTATGCTCATGAATAATTAACACGAACCGCCGAGCATAATTGGGTAGATCATATTTATCTTGTCGATAGGTACAGATGCCATCGTCTGCCAAATAACTATGAGGGGATAGATATGAAAGCATTTTCTTATGAACCTGCAAATGAACTTGAACAGGCAATGTTTGATATCTCTGCGTTTGTAAATGGGATACAAGTTTCAAAGTAGAAGTGCAACATGCTGCAGTCGAGTTGGCGATCTGCATTGAGATATCATATGTTCTTGCTGCTTCGTTTACGTTTTGCCCAAGCCGCACAACAACTCGGCCAGTGCGCGCTCTAGTTCAACGTGCAATGACGGGCGTGGAGACGACAATATAGCCAGTAGGAACTGGTATCGCGGAAACGGTTTCAAAAAAATGTAAAAAGCCATGAGTCTTATCAAATTAAATATTATTTGAGTTTACAACACAGAATTCTGCCACAGCCACTAATGTTTTCTTTTTACCGACAAAACGCTCAAGAACGGGAAAAAACGGTCAGTTGCCACAAACTGTGATTTTCAGGGACAAAGCCGAATTTGGTCCATTTATCCACAGAGATAAAAAACTAATATTGCAAGCGTAAATCTCCAAACGAAAATGCGCACAACAAAGAGTTTACGAGCAACTTTTAAAACAAGATAAGAAAATAACGCTTAAATGAAATGTGTTTTTATAAAAAGTTGTAATGTCTCTCTGTGATAAGGATATGAGACTTGGTGGTCTTTTCAATTTCAAACAAAGCATGACCTCTCGAGCTAGATAAAACGTGAGTTTACTTTGTACGGTTTTGGAAATCTCAAAGGTGCCATTGAATTTCATCCCAACTGTATATTACGTTGCAAGCTGTTCATAATTTGCAAGTCTTGATAAAAATATAAGGAAAAGAAAGAAATGTCTACCCACCCATGCAATTCATTCCGTCAGGGTTTAATTCACATTTATCGATGTCGCAAGCAGAATAATCTAAGTTACAAGAGTACTTGACAGGAAGTGAAAGTATAATGTGTGCTATACACAGATGAAAAAAAAGCAGATAATTTTGCGGTGACATCATGAAAATAGACAAACATTCCACTTATACGATATTAATTTTATTTTCACATATCATTTTATAATATGAATTTCAAGGGCCTATTTTAACAATCCTTTCGTTCTGAAGTATCTGAAATAGCATACACAAAAGAGATTGTATACAAAAAGTCAAGACTTCTAGTTCGCTTTAAAGAAAATCTTTTTTGAAAGTTGAATTGATATCAATTATTTATGGCAAAGATCACTCTTGATCAATTGAAGGTATGGATATATGGATTTTTTTCAACGACCTTAAATAAAGTAATAGTCGGTTTTAAATCCTTGAAAAGGATAATGCATCAAGCATTAAACATTTAAATTGAAACATATGAAAACTCTTTTTGCAAAGCATCCTGTATCAAGACTTTCTCTCACGTGACCATTCCGTCACAGGGTGTTTATATGTATTGCGTGATATTGCAACGAAATCACAAGTAATAGACTGACATTGCCTTCATGTGACGATGAGTTGTAAAAAAACCCAAAGCAATTCGCCATTGTCAGTGTCTGCCATTAAGGAGGTTAAATTTAAATTGTGATTCATTACAGTCGCCGTACACGCAAATTGACAGAATAGAAAACAATTGAAATTAATGTCAAATCTACGGAAGGAATGTGTCTTGACATCATAACGTAAAAACCTGGAAGCCATTAATTTGTTAATATAGTAATGGACACGCCCATTTAAAATGTTGACGATGTCACATCGCGTCGCCCTCAGTATTGTTATAGGTTGCCGGTATGATATATATCAGTCAATAAAGAATTATCCTTGATATTTGTGTACACTGTAAAAATAGCGGAAGCTAGACGCGTCTTTACGCGTTCAAAATGTACGTGTCGGTGTTCAAATTTGAACGGCTAGTGTTCATATTGTTAACACTACTGTTCATATTATTTACAATGATGTTCTAAAACTGAACACTATGTGTTAACAACCATCTCCTTCAAGTGTTCAAAAACTCAGCATCACAGAAATTTTACAATACTGTGAAACAATTAACAGT
>LD345746.1:278019-296392 GCA_001465055.1 Ptychodera flava
AGCTATGAAAGGTGGTATTTTGGGAACACGCTGATTAGTGTAGTATCCTATTACAAGTATTTAGGTTTACTTCTTTCCTCACGTAATACATGGTCTAAAGCAGTTCAAAATTTAGCAAATCAAGCTAGCAAGGCTCTAAATGTACTCTCCATTGCCAGATACAAACTCAATCACTTTTCGTTCCATTCACACTTTAAGTTATTTGATGCCATGATATTACCAATTCTCTGCTATGGTTCTGAGATATGGGGCTTTCAGTTCTATGACATCATTGAGAAAGTTCAAAGAACATGGTGTAGAAAACTTCTAGGTGTCCCAACGCATTCAGTAAATGAAGCTGTGATTGGTGAATGTGGCCGTCTGCCAATTTATTTCCATACGCTGTATTCGTTTTTGGGTAAAACTTATTGAGATGCCGGATGTAAGGCTCCCTAGACAGGCTTATTTAATGCTTTATAAACTGGACGCTCTTGGTAGGCATACTTGGGTTACATCAATCAAACATATTTTATTCTCATATGGTTTTGGACACGTATGGATTTCTCAGGAAATAGGTAATACACAAATATTCTTTTCAACGTTTGAGTTAAGAATTACAGATATTTCAAAACAACAGTGGAATGGGCAACTTGGTTTAAAACCAAAATTACGTACATACGTACAGTTCAAGAGTTTACTTGAACCTGAAAAAATATTTAACACTTATCTGTAACCGCCATATCTTACAAATGTTTGCTTGCTTCAGGTGTTCTGTTCTTCCTCTCGCAGTAGAGGAAGGGAGACACAGTAATATTGAACCTTTGAGAAGAGTCTGTAAGCTTTGTTGTTCTGAGAGTGTTGAAGACGAGTATCACTTTTTACTGCTTTGTCCTCTATATGCTCAATTGAGAATTGATTATTTACCAAGTGATGTTATTAAAGAACCAAATTTTCATAAGTTTGTAAAAATTATGAATGAGAAAGACTCAACAAAATAAATCAATCTTTGTAAGTTTGTTTACAAAGCTTTTAAACTAAGAGAATCAGTATTGAAGTCCCGTAACATCACATGACATACTCCATCTTTTTTTGCTGTTGTTATTTCTATTTTTTCTATTTAATTCTGCAATCTGTGTTATTGTACATATTGTTTAGTACCTTTTGTTTTGCTTGCTTTTGTATCATTCTTTAATACTTTCGACAGTGTATATTGCTACAAAAACCCCTTTGTATATGGGCCGGAGGCCTTGAAATGCAAATAAACGTGCACATCGTGCACCTGAACTGAACTGAATACAATGTATTGTTTCAGCATATGAGAGTTTGGCTTTTTTATTTTAATCAATTGATGACAAGAAGAAACAAATATTTTGTAACAGTATTGAAAAGAGGCACTGTATATGAAAGTCTCCCCTTTTCCTTAACCTAATCAGTCTCTTGTCTTTCATTTAAAGTCTCATCTCGCCATATTACCTATTGTTGCATTATTTTCAGTATGTAAAAAGTTGGATTTTACTGAAAATCGTAGAGTTGTTACAGAAGCTGGTGCACGTGGTACAGATAATGAAATAGATGAGTGTAAGGTAGCTGTCTAGAAACAAGCTTGAGAACCTCAGTTCTTCTCTAATGTAGATTTAAACTTCCAAGGATCAGCAACTGAATTTTGATAAGTTTCTGTATTTTTTTTCTTAATTAATCTAAGCTTTGGTAGCATGCTTTGATCAACTACACATTGCCGGAGAATAAGCTTTCACAGACGTGTAGTCTCCTTTATCAGATGCAAGGGTGGAATGAAAAATTAAAGCTGAAAGCGACGGAAAAGTCAGAGTAAAAATGTCCACTCTGAATTACTGAATTTTCTGAAATTTTCACTCTGAGTTTCTGTCACTTTCTGCTTCATTTTTTCATTCCCCCTTGCATCTGATAAAGGAGACTTCATGTCTTTGGAAGCTTATGCCCTTATAAAATTTAGTTGATCATAGCTGCTACGAAACCTTAAAGAATTTTGTATTGTACGTTAACACGTCTCTTGTTCTTAGCAACTGGTTTTTAGCTTTGCCGTCAGCTAAATAGGTGGATGTGTAGCATTGTCCTCAAATTTGTACATCCCAAGATTTTTCTTTAAAATAGCATGTACAAATCCTTTAATATTTGGATTACAGGTCCCCAGGGATTACCCTAATCACATATGTTCAAATTATGATGAACTATGCGAATTTATATTTTTGAGGCTAATTTTGCTATTTTTGGCAAAAGTCTTCTTCTCTTTTACTGACGTCTTCAATATTTGGTATACATGTCCCTAAGAATGACCCTGGTCAAATTTGTGCTAGTTGTGATGAAATATTCAATTTTGATATTTCATGGCAATTTTCGTCATTTTTGGTCAAAAGTTCTTAAAAAATCTTTTTCAAAACTGCTAATTGAACAGCTTTATATTTAGGACATAGATCTCTACTGATAGCCTTTTTCAGATTGTTCAAATTATGCAGAAATTTGAAACTTTGTATTTTTAAGACATTAAAGACATTTCAGACATTTAAAGATATGAGGGATTACCGGAATGTGATATATTCACATTATAATGCAATCTACAATTTTTTATTTTAAGGGTGATTTTTATCACTTTAGGTAAAAACATTTGTATAAAAAATTAATAGCAAGGTACACCAGAATCTGAAAGGTCTTTACGAATATGTTTTTAATTTCTGAGAAGTAGATTTTTGAAATGTCACCGATTTATGTCATTGTTTATTTAAAGATGTTACAAACAAACAAAGCTTTTTGTTCATGAAGGACTTTGTTGGACAAGGAAATATGTTTTACCCTAACAGGGACAAACTTTCCCCACTGTCTGCATGTTGTGCCTTACTGTGACACTTTGACAACTTGACATGTTGTGTTTACTTTAATGTGGACAACTATGTATCATGTGCACTAGAGAAGCCTTGACTAACTTTCTTTTTCTTCAAAATTTACAATTGTCTATACAAGAGGAAATGTCTTTAAGAAACCATCTTATAACAATGAAGTATGCATTCCATACATACACGTGTTTTCAACACAATAAGTAAGCCAAATTTTGAGCTTTTTCAGTTGATTTTTTGTACATTTTAAACAACTATGAACCTTAAAACGTAATCCCTAATATTTAAGAAAAACCTGTTATGTCATTACTTTGTTCATATTTTTTAAAACGATCTACATTTTTATGGTGATTTTTAATGCTTATGTTTTTGATAGGAGGGTGTTAAAACCGTTGGTATTTTCCTCTGACGAACTTTACATACAAATTGGGCAATGTTTATTGTGGAATCTGTGTTTTATCACAGATGTGTTTTGTGATTACACCTAGCTATCTGCCTTCCGTACATCTTCACTGTCGTCCCCTTAGCCAATCGGCTCTTCTACCCATGACTGTTATCAATCCTCCTTCCCAGCCAATCAGCCACGTTTGCACACGACACTACATACCAAGCCTTTGTCTCATCGCTCCCATTCATTCATTCATTCATTTATTCAGCCGCTGGGTTCATGCCATACCAGCTCAGCCTAACCCTCCTGTCTTTCCTCAACTTAGCGGTGTGTGTTCACAAATGCCCATTTTACAGTAATTGTATTTTACTCTAGAAATGCTTTGTGTATTTTTAGAATAAAATAATTTTATTGAATATCAGTGGTCTGTAATGTTATTTCAAGGCTTCAACACCCCCTGAACGCCCAATATTAAAGGTGTTCAACAAGCGCGCATCATGTGTTCTAGCCTTTAACACACTTATCGTTGAACGGCGTCCATGCGTTCAAAAAGTGTTACAGTCCTTTGAACGCGTAAATGCGCTCAATTTTTTGAACACATTTCATGTGCAACGTGTGTTCAGATATGGAACACCATGGTGTTCAATATAATATCTTATGAACACGTAGCGTTCAAAATCTGCACACGTGTGTTCAAAATTGAACGTTGGTTGAACACGTAGTGTTAAATTTCTGAACGTCTAGAGGCGTTCAAAAAGTGTTACAAAAAGGCGTTTAATCGGTGTTCTATCCTTTAACACTTAACTTTACAGTGTAGCACAGAGAGTGGTGACCTAAAACTAAATCAAAACTCTGAGGGGTTCAAATACTACTCGATTGATTACACTGTTTCTGTCAAAGCCCAAAAGTTAAGTCATATGACTATGGGTTGGCAGTGATAATTCATGCATGAAGCTCAGAACTAATGACGATTAAATGCTGGATTATTCTAATATTACGTCAATAAACCTGTATTCGAAAACAAGCTGAACATTAAATGTAAGATTGTCTATCAAAATTGTTTTGTCATAAAATTTTAAAGTTGTTTACTGACATTGTCTCACACAACGGCTGCTCTCAGCAGTGACGTGATGCGGCGCTTTATTATGACATCACGTGTACATATATCGATCCGATGTAAGCAGTTAAATTTTGCAACTCAAAACCAAGAACATACCTCATGAAAATGAAAGATTCAAGAAATAAGACATCAAAATCCATGCAATCTTAGACTACAGAAGCGTACACTATGTTGAACACAAAATTCCCAATATAGTACCGCAAATTAATGCATAAAGTGTTGTTGTTCTTAATACTTGAGTATGTTACAGACTATCAAGTTACCGCAACATAGTTTTCTCCAGCTGTCTCGAACCTGACTCTTTCGGCTAAATGTGTTTGTGCAGTATCTCTACTTGTAATTTTATCAAGCTGTAGATAGGCACTGGGTAACGCCGCACGTATTTAAATATATCCATAGTTCAGCAAAGGAGTTCATATCCTTATTTGAGAACTTGGCGGCCGGGACCAACGTTGGCATATTCTTGATCAGACTTTTCATAGTCATCACCGGTATCAGAGTTGATTCTGTCTCTCTGCTGATCTGATTCCCTGAATAATCGCTGATAATCAGGTGTTTCAGAATTGCGAAGTGGTTCATAGAGAAGTTCAACGTTCGTCTCTGTATCCTCGGCACTATGTTGTCCACTACTTTGAACTGAAAAATAAAAGTAGAAAATGGATGGTATCAATTGATTGGTCTTTAATAAAATTTATATCATGACTTTGGTTTTTATGCATTTTGTTCATCTGACTAACTCCTCATTGGTCAATCAAATAGTGTGGTTTGCTGTACTTATAGAAGAAAACCGATAAATTAGTTACTGCACTTCTATTTTACCGATAGTCAACTGCTCCACAAGAACGGAGTACAATCTGTTCAAAGATACATAAACACATAACAAACAATGACCAACTATATATGTTTAAACACATAAACACAATGGAGGAAGAGTAACTTGACTTGCGTGGCAACGGTAGAGGATCATGTTTTCGTACTTGTCTAAGCACCGCAAATCACTGAATTCTGTATATGTATAAACATGCTGTGTCCTCTTGTCAAATATATAAAAATCCGCAATATAAGACCATGGTTGCATTAATTTTGAAGTGATAATACATTAAAAGAAGAATGGTCCCTTATTTAGACGTCTACGTGTCTTACAAGAATTGGTTAGTGCATTTCCTGGTAAAATTGCAAACGCATGTTTTAATCACGTTAGGGAAAAATCATACGGATAAAGATACAAAAGCTTCTTCTGACCTGCCATTTCTTGTAACTCTGTTTGTGCTCTGGAGTCTAAGAGGTCATGTTGCAAGTGTCTGAGAAGGATAAGAGAAAGACAGAATGAAAACAATACACTCAGAAACCAGATGATGTATCGAGATGGCCACTCATAAAAAGCAACTTTCGTAAATTGAAAGATACTGCTAATTAAGCCATTGACTGATATATTTAATTAAACGATGAAAAGACAACAGATAGAAAACGTTTCAAGTAGACGTTGTAAACACAGTATTTGTTTTCTATGAATCGGTACTGTTGAAACGGGAACAATTATAAACATGGTCGATGAAACAGCACATAACTGCATCCAAAGATGAGTAATTACTGAAGATTTCGGTATTATCCAGACCTTTGTCAAAGTAAGACATGACTACTCAATCAAGGTAAAAATCGTGCGTACGATATGTTATATCAAATGAAGAAATTAATGTTAACGATAGCATAAGAACGCGGACTGCAAAATACACCGGCTAAAACATGATTTAAACGCAGACTTGGGCTTCTGCATTTTCTCAAAGCTGAGAGGTTTATGAGGGACAACCTGGCAATTAAACATATGGTGCCTCTGATAACGTTTTCCAACAAAACAAGTGCCGTGGAAGGTACCTCTTATCCGTAATTCGCCGTCGCACAAGAAAAGCGATGACAAACAGCAATACAAAAATGATAACCAATAAAGCAGCAATGGTAGAAATAACAGCTGGTGATGAGAATTTAGATTTATCAGGAACAACTGTAGTTTCTAGTCCTGGCACTGATGAGGTGTCTTCGTTCCTTCGTTTCGATGTCTTGGTTTCTAAAGCCTTTACCGCTCTTGTAGTACCATTGTCTACATTAATATAATGCATAGAATAGTAACAGTCAGGTGATTGTCCTTATTTAACGGGATATACACTAATTATCTCAGTATATATATATATATATATATATATATATATATATATATATATATATATATATATATACACAAATTACTTCAAATACAAAGTAAGCGTATCTGTTACATAATCTTCATGCATTCTGCATTCTTCGTATCTGTTACATAAGCTTCATGCATTCTGCATTCTTTTCGACAATGTGTCATGATAGAACCGCTATACGACGTTTCCTGTTGACGAGTTTAAGTTTCTAGGAGCTGAATTACATCGTTTAACAGCCATAAATGAGCCAAAAAAATCTAACCGCACTGAAAATGCTCGCGACAGACAAGGTGCACGTACTATATTTCCGACTTGTACATGTCAGTGAGATTCACAGGTCATGATCGTGTCCGGTGCGGATTTGTGATACAATGTAAGATAATATGGAAAGTCAAACTTTCGTTTAGGTTGTTTTAAGAAGTTTAGTTCTATTTAGGCAAGCCAATAACGAACATATACGAGCAGGCGATGTTAATACCTTTGAAATGTTTTATTCATACAGAAACAAAACGTTCACGAACGAGTTACACGACGCTGTACAGTTTATAGTGTACTTCACGTTTTCCTCAATTCGCTTACAAACTCCTTTCTAAACTGGTGAATTCGGCATATTTCATGTCTAAGGACATGTATAATTCTTTGAGATAAACTGACTTGCTGCTGCTATATCTACTTTGTATTTATAGATGTCACAGAGCTGCATGCTCTATGCTCTCAGCTGATCATACCCGATCGAGCTTCAAGTTGAAATCAACCGTTTGCACAGAGCGCTTATTTTGATCCGATTTTGGCGGGCCTCATAACTTTCGTCAAGGGATGAGGTTATGTTTCAAAACACAAAAGCACACTCATTTTGCACACTCTAGCCCATGTTTTAATGCACCTCTATTTAGAATAAACTTTCTATAAATTGTGAAAACGTTCTCGACATCTTAATATTTAAATTGTTCTATTTAAAAGTATACCATAAACCCTCCCTTGAATTGGAATCACCCAACAACGGAATAATATCAAGAATTGATACAGTTGTCATCACTCTTTAGCCACCAACTTTTTTCGAGTACAGCAAGAAGCAATTAAAGTCTATTTAAGTTGATTTCGTCGCTAATTATGATTATTAAGGTATTATTATTAAAGCTATAATAGTTTTACTAAATGACTCACAAGATACTGTTGCTCTATGATCATCTCCACAGATACATCCTATTCGGTGATTACAGCTCAAGTTTTCATTGCACTGACATTTCTGCTGACAGTTGTAGCCATAGTAACCAGCAGGGCATTTTACATCACACTTTTCACCATAGTAACCAACGGGACATGATATGCAATTCCCAGTGATGTGATTGCAATGTTCATTTCCACAGACATCAGAACATAAATATTTACAACCATATCCATATTTGTTACGCTCACATGGCAGAGTGCACTCTTCTCCTCTGTATCCTTTGATGCACCCGTCACATTCACAAATTTCAAAATTGCAGATACGATTTTTGTCGCAGTCACTATGGTCTCTACACATATGAGTATTGAATCGAGAGTCACATGTTTCGGGAATGGAAACATTGCATTTATTTCCTGTCCATCCAGGCGTACAGTCACAATCTTCAGGTAGGTTGATATCGCACAATTCGCCATTGAAGCAGTGTAGACATCTGTCGGTGCAAAAATTTCTCCCACTAGGTAAAACTACACTTTTATCACAGTTGGTGCATGTGTCTCCAATCCAACCTGCTCGACATCTACAGTCTCCCGTGTGCTTTTGACATGCTGCATGATTATAGCACGCACAATCATACTGACAATTCGCACCATACATTCCTTGAGGACAGATGCATTCTCCAGTCCATCTATTACAGTATTCACCCTCCTCACATGGTTGCCGACATTGTTCCTGACAATCATGTCCCCAATGGTTATGAACACATTGACAACCATAAACAGGATCACATTGTTGATATTGTTCACAGTGACATAATTTTCCACAACCATAACCATATGTGCCTTCTGGGCATTCTGAAAAAAAAAAAAAAAATAAAGTTATCAAGAAATAAATAACCACCAAATTGGTGAAGTAATACACATAGTGCGTCTGCAGAAGTTAGATCAAGTTTTGTTGGGTGGGACTTTAACATTATTGTTATTTTAAAGGCGTACTTGAATTCTTTTATTTTTGAGGGGGGTCTTCAAAACACATCATGACCCTGCAAGAAGTATTTGAAAACAACCTGTTATTCAATAAGAACTTCCATCTTCAAATCTCAGTAGTGTATATGTTAAATAATATTATAGTAATTACACATAGCATAACTATCATTTTTAGCTCACGTGTGTAAAGACGTGGGCTATTGTCATAGCGATGTCTGTCTGTCTGTCCGTGTGTATGTGTGTGTTAGTGTGTGTGTGTGTGTGTGTCTGTCTGTCTGTCTGTTTACACGATAACTCAAAAACGCCTGAACAGATTCGAGTCAGAGTTGGTACACAGGTACCATGTGCTACTTGCAAGAACTGATTAGATTTTGGTTAGTGTGGCTTGCATATTAATGAAGTTATGCAATATCGTTTTTTTCCGTACAATGGTTTCCCTATGGAGACGATAATGACAGTGTAGACATATATCAAGAAATACTGCACAAAATTTCATGAAACTTTTCACAGATGAAATTCTAAGAACATTATGATGATACTATGCGTATCATGTCAATTATTTTCTCATTTGCATATTTAATGAACTTTTTTTATTAGTGAGATAACTTTGAAATTCCTGCACCAAACTTGATGATACTTGCAACAAATATTGATCTGATATATATCTAATTATACTTAGAAGCATTAGGCAGTGTCATGTTAATAAATAGCTCATTTGCATATTTTATGAAGGTTTGTAATTAGTCATATAACTCCGTTATTACTTCACCAAATGTGATGCAATCTGCTACAGATACTGATCCGACTGATATCAAACTGTAGTGAAAAGCATTAAGTAGTATGAAATTAATTAAGGGTTCATTTGCATATTTAATGATCTTTGTAATTAGGTATATAACTCTGAAATTACGGCACCCAAGTCAGTGAAATTGGGTATAGATATTGTTTTGATAAATATCTAATAGTACTGAGAAGCATTGGCAGTGTCAAGATAACAAATAGGCCATTTGCATATTTTATGAAGTTTAGTAATTAGTGATATAACTGCAAAATAACTGCACCAAATATGATGAAATCTGCTGCAGATACTGATCCGACAGATTTGTAATTGTGGTGTAGAGCATTTAGTTGTGTGAAGTTAATTAAGGGTTCATTTGCATATTTAATGAACTTTGTAATTGGTGATATTACTCCAAAATTGCAGCGTTAAATTTGATAAAACTTGCTACAGATGTGGATCCGATGAATATCCAATTGTACTGAGAAGCATTGAGCAGTGTCAAGTTAATAATTAGCTCATTTGCATATTCCATGAAGTCTTATAATTAGTCATATAACTCCGAAATAACGGCATCAAATGTGATGAAAACTACTGCACATACTGATACGACAGATATCTTACTGTGTTGTAAAGCATTTAGTAGTATAAAGTTGATTAAGGGTTCATTTGCATATTTAATAAACTTTGTAATTAGGTATATAACTCTGAAATTTCGGCACTAAAATTTGGTGAAACGTGCTACAGATATTGATTTGATAGATATTTAATTTTGCTATGAATCATTGAACAGTATCAAGTTAATGTAGGGTTTATTTGCATATTTAATGAACGTGTCATTACTCTAAAATTACAGGATAAAATTAAATAAAACGTGCTACAAATGTTGATCTCATGGATATCTAATTGTCCAATAAAGCATTGAGCAGTGTCAAGTTAATTGACAGCTCATTTGCATATTAAATAAAGTTTTGTAATTAGTGATTAAACTCTGAGAGTACTGTGCGAAGTTTAAAAAAAGCCTGCTACATATAGTGATAACATATATCTCATTGTTCTGTGAAGCGTACTACTATTAATTAATCTCTTGTAAAACACGTGAGCATATTCAGGTCATATCTGGTTTAATATTCAGTTCACTCGAATTATATTGACATGAGCAAATTTGTTGATTGTTTCTCCGTATTAAATGAATCTTCATTGTTTGCACTTCTCTTTTGCTTTCAATGTATCATCCAGAAACGCTGTCAAAACGTATCTTTAGTTTATACATACCTACACATTGGCTACCATTGAAATAAAATCCAGAACAACATCGATATACCTGTGTATTTCTGGGGAATAAAAGAATATGTGTGTAATCACTTGGTGTTTGACATTTAAAGGGAAACGGCAGGAATATATCACTCAATCCCAGTTGTATTTCCAAAAGCTAAGATTTTTATCCCATGTTAATTGCAAAATAATAAATTAAAAATTCAACTCTTAATTCACTTTAGGGTCTGAGGCTAAAATCGTTGAGAAACATTCAATTGTTGATAGCTTGAGAACTGATATTTGAGTTCAATAACTTCCCAATAAGACGACTATTCAAAATTACTCCCTCATTTGTTGTGCTGGACAACTTTCTGCTAGGAATAAATAAAAATAATGAATAAATCGTCAAATTGATATTGATTAGAAACATTACTTCGTGCACTCTTGTTTATAGAAAAGAATAAAAATGTCTTTTAAATGCTTTCCTGGTAAGTACAAAAGGTTTCAAACGACAAGTTGCTAAAATAATTTGATTAATAGGGTAAACACTTTCTAGACTTTAACTGACTTTGTATATTCGTCTGTAGAGAATGAGATAACATTATCTGTAAGTAGTCCACAAGTGTGTTTTGTAAATAAATACTGACCCTTTTTCATCGAAGTACCATTTACATACATCTTGCTGGTCCATTGTTTCTAGATCAACAGGTCCAACTGTTCGTGACAATGCATCAGTTACGTCAGTTTGAAAACACAGCGACTGAAAAATGACGTAAATTGATACGAACAGTGTTGTGATGATCATGTTGTTAGCGTCAATCACGATCGGTGTTACTGCTTCCCTTATGTGACCTTTGCATCTGATTAGACAAACATTGAACTGACTCATTCACGTTCAATAACTCTTGTCAAGTCGCCCGGCGGAACATCGGTACCAAGCCGTGGATTATTTTTGTAGGAGTAGAGTCACTTGGCGTTTTTGCAGCCTCTCCAGCTATGTGTGACATCATACTACTGTAATATTCACAGAATGAACTGATACACGTAGCTATTAATAGTAAAGTTGTTATAGGACGCCGGTTTTATATGACAACTAAACTTTTGTGGACTTCCTTGTTCTCCCACGATTGCCTTAAGAGGGCGCGCTTACACGAAATACAGACATTTGAACAATTTTGCTTTGGTCCCTGGTCCTAATCGGCCTTGCTTATCGCCAAGAATTTG
Source organism: Ptychodera flava (assembly GCA_001465055.1). NCBI lineage: Eukaryota > Metazoa > Hemichordata > Enteropneusta > Ptychoderidae > Ptychodera > Ptychodera flava. The sequence goes on from LD345746.1 coordinate 289,970, forward strand.
TTTAGGCCAATGATTTCAGTGATTCTAGAGGCCTGCTTTCATGTACATAAAATCAAATATAGGGAGCGCAACGTGTTTGCTATGCTTTTTCTTTGCTGTTCTCATTCAATCCTACTCATGTAAGCTTATTTGAAATTGTGTTAAGTTAGCGATGCACACAGCAACACAGAACTCATATTGTTGATCGATTGTCAGACAGGCAGATCGAGTATATATTACACTTAACTTTTGTTTGAAAAATTACTTTTTTTGAATAAGGTTCATTAACCACTCCAAAAAAAGTTCACGCCGTTTCTCTTATCAAAAACATTACGTTCAGGAACATATTGTTCAGGAAAGGCTTTTCAAGGGCACACTACAATATTAAAATGATCTTCCTATCAATCGGCGAATTTTTATCACTAAGATTTCCACGCCGTGCAAGCTCTCAATGGGATATTCGAATAATCCCGTGACGTGTAAAGTACATGCATGCTTTAAACGTCTATGCTAGAGTAGCTAAGCAGGCTGTAGCACAGATTTTACAAGATTTACCAATTTTTACAGTTAATAAAATTATTTTAATGGTGAACAGCGACAAAGTTATAGAATATGTATGTCGACATGACAGCCCGTCGCCCATACAGAATTTGACGGGATGCAAACCGTCGATTTTGCCTGAAACAACGTTGTTCACCCCGTCTATTAGTTATGCATAGTTTGCTTTACTTCTTTAATGGAAGGTGCGCTTGGCATCTCTTGGACGTCTTAGCAAACGACCGGCTGTTCCAATTGTAGGGTTTCCACCGACAGCGCCAAGAAACAAAAAACATAACACATTATTAGATGCATAATTTGAAAGAAAAGCTTTATCGGCATCTTCCACACAAAGTTGAATCGTAGACAACACCAATGGCGCAGTGTGTCTTCAACAAATTTTAAACATTCTAACAACAGCGTTAGAAGAGCAGAACAATCTAACACGAACCTAAAATCACCTAAAGTCTGGCGACTGGTGATCGACATACCTTGATCAAAAATCACGAATTCTAAGATTACAAACTCAATTAATAAGAATAAACAACAACATAAAAGATACATTAGTTAAGGCAAGACTTCACCAACAAACAAAGGTACACCAAGGACGCAATGGCAGCGTCGTTAACACAATCAGCAACAATTTGTAACAAGGCATTCTAATAATACTGTTCAGAAATATACAGGAATCAAACACGGCTGCAAAAAAACATAAAGTCAAGCTACTGATGAAAGAACTTCTAAGGGTTACGGAATGAGAGCGTAAAAAGGATTATGTTCTCTCAGATATAACCCATCTAGCTTCGTCTCACCATGGCACGCTCCTCACATTAACTGCCAAAACACTGTATACAATAGAACACAAACAAACAAACAAACAAACAAACAAACAAACAAACAAATAAACATACATACACACATACATACATACATACATACATACATACACACATACATACATACATACATACATACACACATACACACATAGACACATACATACATACATACATACATACATACATACATACATACATACATACATACATACATACATACATATTTACATACATACATACATACATACATACATACATACATACATACATACATACATACATACATACATACGGCATGAAAAACAATACACGCCAAACAATCAGCAAGAAACTAAACATATTAAAAACCTAAAAACAATCAGGTGGTTGCTAGCCTGTAAAGTTAAGTGTTAAAGGATAGAACATCAATTAAGCGCCTTTTTGTAACACTTTTTGAACGAGTCTAGACGTTCAGAAATTTAACACTACGTGTTTAACAAACGTTCAATTTTTGAACACACGTGTGCAGATTTTGAACACTACGTGTTCATCAGACATATTGAACACCACGGTGTTCCATATCTGAACACACGTTGCACATGAAATGTGTTAAAAAAATCGAACGCATTTACGCGTTCAAAGGGCTGTAACACTTTTTGAACGCATGGACGCCGTTCAACGATAAGTGTGTTAAAGGCTAGAACACATGATGCGCGCTTGTTGAACACCGTTAATTTTGGGCGTTCAGGGGATGTTCAAGCCTTGAAATAACATTACAGACCACTTATATTCGGTAAAATTATTTTATTCTAAAAATTACAAAGCATTTCTAGAGTAAAATACAATCATTTACTGTAAAATGGGCAAATAAACATTGCCAATTTGTATGTAAAATTTGTCAAAGGAAAATACCAACGGTGTAAACACCCTTCTATCAAAAACATAAAAAATATGAACAAAGTAATGACAAAACAGGTTTTACTTAAATATCGTGGATTACGTTTTAAGGTTCATACTTGTTTAAATGCACAAAACAATCATCTGAAAAAACTCAAAATTTGGCTTACTTATTGTGTTGAAAACACGTATATGAATGGAATGCATACTTCATTGTTGTAAGATGGTTTCTTAAAGACATTTCCTCTTGTATAGACAATTGTAAATTTTGAAGAAAAAAAAGTTAGTCAAGGCTTCTCTAGTGCACATGGTATATAGTTGTCCACATTTAAGTAAACACAACATGTCAAGTTGTCCAAGTGTCACAGTAAGGCACAAGATGCAGAAAGTGGGGAAAGTTAGTCCTTGGCAGGGTAAAACCTATTTCATTGTCCAACAAAGTCTTTCATGAACAAAAAGCTTTGTTTTTAGTAATATCTTTAAGTAAACAATGAAATAAATCAGTGACATTTCAAAAATTTACTTCTCAGAAATCAAAAACATATTCGTAAAGACCTTTCAAATTCTGGTGTACCTTGTTATTAATTTTTATACAAATGTTTTTACAAAAAGTGGTAAAAATCACCCTTAAAATAAAAAAAATGTAGATTTCATCATAATGTGAATATATCACATTCTGGTAATCCCTCATATCTTAAAAATGTCTGAAATGTCTTAAAAATGCAAAGTTCCAAATGTCTACATAATGTGAACAATCTGAAAAAGGCTATCAGTAAAGATCTATGTCCTAAATATCAAAGCTGTTCAATTAGCAGTTTTGAAGAAGACTTTTTAAAGATTTTTTGACCAAAAATGAAACAAATTACCATGAAATATAAAAAATTGAATATTTCATCACAACTAGCACAAATTTGACAAGGGTCATTCTTCGGGACATGTTTACTAAATATTGAAGACGTAAGTAAAAGAGAAAAAGATTTTTGCCAAAAATAGCAAAACTAGCCTCAAAAATATAAATTTGCATAGTTCATCACAATTTGAACATATGTGATTGGGGTAATCCCTGGGGACCTGTAATCTAAATATTAAAGGATTCGTACAGGCTGTTTTGAAGAGAATCCTTGGGATTTACAAATATGAGTACAATGCTACACATCCACCTGTTTAGCTGACGGCAAAGCTAAAAACCAGTTGCTAAGAACAAAAGACGTGTTGACTTACAATAGAAAATTCTCTAAGGTTTGGTAGAATGCTATAATCAACTAAATTTTATAAGGGCATAATCTTCCAAAGACGTGAAGTCTCCTTTATCAGATGCAAGGGGGAATGAAAAATTGAAGCAGAAAGTGACAGAAAATTCAGAGTGAAATTTCAGAAAATTCAGTAATTCGGAGTGGACATTTTCATTTAGAATTTTCCGTCGCTTTCAGCTTTAACTTTTCATTCCACCTCGAATCTGATAAAGGAGACTACACGTCTGTGAAAGCTTATTCTCCAGTAACATTTGGTTAATCATAGTGTTCTACCAAAGCTTAGATTAATTCAGAAAAAAAATAGAGAAACTTATCAAAATTCAGTTACTGAACCTTGAAAGTTTAAATCTACATTAGAGATGAACTGAGGTTATCAAGCTTGTCTCAAGACAGCTACCTGTACACTCATCTTCTTCATTATCTGTACCACCAGCTTCTGTAATAACTCTTCGATTTTTCAGTTAAATCCAACTTTTTACATCCTGAAAATAATGCAACAATAGGTATTATGGCGAGATCAGACTTTAAATGAAAGCCAAGTGGCTGATTAGGTTAAGGAAAAGGGGAGACTTTCATATATACAGTGCCTCTTTTCAATACTGTTACAAAATATTGGCTTCTTCTTGTCATCAACTGATTAAAATAAAAAAGCCAATCTCTCATATGCTGAAACAGTACATTGTATACTCTACAATTTTCAATTGATTTTTTACATGCAATTGTCTCTACTAAAAGACATGTGTCAGCTGTGATTACGCAGCGGTACTATGCAAGGCGCATCGATCGCGCTCAGGTCAAGGGTTATCGCTACAGTTGTGTTGCGATGACCCTTGACCCGAGTGAGATCGATCGATAGGCCATGGCCAAAAGTACCACCGCGTATTCACAGCTTGTTGTTGGTATACAAGCCACTGAAAGAAAAAAAGTTTCTTCGCGTAGTTAAGCTATTTCAAAGTACAATACGATTAATTTCGAAGGATATTAATACAGATGCTTCAAAATCTAATACCTTTTACTATTTTGGAGAGAGAACTTACCATTTCTGGTCATGCTTCCGCTCGATCACGACTTCAGGGTGCGCTTAGAAGAAAAATGTCGCTACTTCCGTTTTGATGCATCATGGGATAGGAAAAAGCACCAAACTTGAACACCAAGTGTTTAGTGTTTTAATGTTCAAGTTTGGTGCCATCATCTCAACACTGAGAGAACAATGTCAACCAGATGCTTTGTCCACTATCTTCGATGAACTCAAACAATGGGAAACCGACATGGTACGAAGAATTACTGACACTAAACAACGAAAACTTCACCGAGATGGCCAATTTTCCATCTGCGGCACACATAAACGGTAAGAATTGTCATACTCTATATCTTTTGTAACTTTCTAATTTACTCGGCCTATGAAGTCCGTTTAGCATTTAATTAGGATCAACACTAGCCTTACATTGTTCTGTATTTGTCTGTATTCTCCCTTTGTAGACATCTTTAACCTGATGAAGTCCTACTTTTAGGACGAAACGTTGTATCAAAATTACCAACAGAATAAATTGAAAATATACAAGCAGATCAGTAGACGTGTGCAATTTTATTCATCCGATATATATATATATATATATATATATATATATATATATAATATATATATATATATATATATATATATATATATATAAATAATTTGTCAGAGGTGTTTTAATTTTTGTTTCATATATTGTGTACAGTGTGACCATTTCGTTTTATATTGCTGTTGATGGACTGTCTTTTTTTGTATTGGTACACATCTGTTCGTCAGTTTGCGAATTCAGATCCTAATGTAGAGATTAAATGAAAGTAATGCGCGTAATTAAACTCAAATCGCGACGAAATTCATGCAAATTGTTATGATAATTTTGATCTATCTACGTCAAAAGAGCCGCGCAACTTTTCACCTTAGGCTCCCGGCTCCGCGAAAAACACTCTTATACGATGACGCCAAACAGAGAAAAATACTATGGGATTCTATACAAGAATCACATGAACTGGCCCGTATTTCCACCTATGTGACGTACACAGTACAGATAAGAAATCCCTATTACCCTTGTTGTACGTCATCCAGCCGTTACTATTTTCAGTCTCGAGGTACGGCATTCCCTTGACTGCGTTCGCGTACCCTTGAAAAGCACTGCACATTTTCACAGACACTCATACATAAAACAAACTACTTATACTTTATTGAGAACATGAAAATAGGGTGTCGTTTAATCATCTTCTTCAGAATTTGATAAGTAAAGTGTTCAACACAAAATTCTACCACTGTTGCCTTTCCCGGGTAAAAACGAACGCGGGAAGCGAGCGACACTTTTTGTCGTCTGCAGCTCCAGAGATTGCGATAAATCTCATACCAGTGCTAGTGTCCAGACGTCCTTCAAGTCGGACGAAGTGGCCTGCTCACTATGGCTGATCAAACGCAAGCCGAACGTGACGAACTGGACGAAGACATATATTCGTGAAATCTTTCGCTTAGCTGAAGAACTCGGCGTGACGGAAACCGATGGCTTTTTGACTGATGAGGAGCGAATACAACCGGCTCCGACTGTGACCACAGCTCAGCTTCCGACCGTGGCGGTAAGTTCGCGATACGTCGAATTTTTTGAAAGCGACAAACAACATCTCATGGAGGAACAACGCAAGAAAAATACCGTAAGAGCTACGAGTTGTGCTGTCAACCAATTTCAACCAGATATGAACTGAAAATGCTCACGTGTTTCATTATATATTGCATTTATGTGCAAGTTTGAACCTTTGCTACATGCTTTGCTACATTTAAAGTGTTATGATCAACACAATGAATTTTACCACAGATAAATTCTAAAGGTCATTAAGTATTCAAATATGTAATTAGCTGAAATAAAAATAATTAATTTCTTTGAGTACTGTCATTGTATCACAATATAGCATGT
>LD345750.1:0-10947 GCA_001465055.1 Ptychodera flava
GATAGCTTTCAAATTTGGTATACAGGTTCCAATAGATGAACTAAATGATATTTATTGAAATAACGAGGAAATCTGCAATTTTGTATTTTTGCAATCGGGGCAATTTTTCCATTTTGGGTCAAAAAATGTGTTTCTCGAAAAGTACTGGTCTGATAGCTTTGAAATTCGATAAGCAGGTTCCTACAGATGAACTAAATTTGATCTTTTGAAATTATGATGAAATCTTCTATTGTGTATTTTTGCAGCTATTTTAGCCACTTTTTGCTGGCCACTGAATTGAGCTATCAAAGAATTCCACCTTCTTCATCAACATGTGTCAAAAATAGTTATTCTCTACATAAACACAGCGGAGCTATATCGGCCGTTAGGTCGCTTGTTTTTCATTGATATGCAAATATAACTATATGTCCGCATTTTCTGCAGAAACGACAAAACAAATCCTGCTGGTGTTACAATAGATATTATTAGGTCACATTAATTCATGGCTCAGACTACAAGCTGTGCTGCAACAACAGCTGCGCATGCAACAACAAAATGAGACGGAATTTCAAGCAGCAGGCTAGTGTCTGAAGTCGTGTTCATGCAGCTGTATTTAGTAACAAACCTCAAATCGCATTCAGCGCTATTAATGCTCACAAAACATTGAAACGAGACTCACAAACTGAATTTAAATCCTTCATGTTTGACGTACAGTTTTTGTCATACCTCCATATATTTCTGTCTGCTATGGCATGCATTGCTAATTTGCTACAATGATTGACTCAAACAGACCTCTCCCTGCTAGATAGTATCGCTTCTGGGTGCCGTACATTGTGAGTTAGAACCCGATTAAAAACACTGTATTCTCCATCTGTCAAGTCAGTAAAAATCGGAATTGAGCCACAACCATTTTGTATTTTCACCCAGTGGCACTTGGCTTGTTCTGTTGTAGCAATTTTATTCTGTAAAAATCATATCTCTGTTTCCGGCGTAAAAGATTCATATAGCTGTAACTTTTGACAAATTTTTGATGTACATTTTAATACCTGTGCTGGCATTTAAACTTTGCGAAAGCGAAAATAAAGAGATGTTATTCCATAGTGCTGTCCCCACTGTCTGTAAGTTCATGATTCCTTAGTCTTCAAAAATATTGGTTATTTCAAAATACCATGTGTTAAAGTTTTCCACTCGGCCTGTACTTATGTAATGCCAAATGTTATTTCAGAAAAACTGAAATTTTAGTCTGGGTAGTTTATTTAAGCAATACTGTACCCCGTCCCTTCCCATAACGAATGAATGAAAGCAAACTCTTCTCAACATTGTTTGTGAGGCGAAGCCAAGTACGTTATGGGGGTACAAAGTTTGCATGAGTCCATTATGGGCCTGAAGGGGGTATATTATTGCTATAACCAGTATATTTCAGTTTTGGCAATGTAGATGAAGAAAAACATGAGGCTGCAATGCTGGATAATTTGATACATTATGAGTAATATACTGGGGCATGACGTCACAAATTTCACTGGTATTGACAAAGTTGCAATGTAATCATAAACAATAACAGTGCGTTCACGAGGCTGATACTTTGTCTTTGCCTTTCAATATAAAAAAAAGTAATACTGATAATATTTTTGCTTCATCATAACATTCAGATCAACATGTACCAGTAAATCAGTTTATTTGCATCTTGCAGTGATTGAAACGCTACCGTACAAGACTGATGAAATATGACATGCATAAAATGCTGAATTTGCTTGACATTTTGCTTGATATTAACCCTTTGAATGCTAGAATTTTTCCCACCACCATTTTACTGCAACATTTTACCAATTTTTATAAATTTTTCTGTAAGTTTTTTGATAATTTTGGACCAAATGGATATAACATTTTATTGGCTACAGTCTTTTATTGAAATTTTGACAATAATGAGAAAAAAAATTGACTTGGGATGTATTTTATAAAGGTGACAAAAATTGACTTTGGCGCTCAAAGGGTTTATCACTAATTCCTTGATCATCCCCAATTACTTGGAAGAGGCAATGTTTCTCAACAGGAAAGTTGTGCAGCTACAAATGGGACAAACTGTACTTTTCATTCTTTTGCGTGTGTGATCTGTGATTGCTCCATTAAGAAAGCAATGAAGAGTGAAAAAATTTCATCATTATCAAAAGGAACCAACGATCAAGAACAAGAAAATCAAATGCATTTACACATTTAAAATGAATCCAAACAGAGTCTGTTGAAATCTTCGTCAATATATTTATTGACAAAAGTTATCCCAGTGTATGATTGACAATGTAACAATGGCCAACACGTATATCAATACAGAACAAAAACAATATTTTGAAATATTGGCATGTTCCAAGAACCAATGTCTTGTTTTAAAGTAACATGTCTGCATATAGCCTGGCCATAGCGAGCACTTTTACAGAAATCGTCACGCAAGTTTGTGTTGGTTAAGTAAACAAAAGTGAGATTTCTGGATGCAGAGCGAAAAGTTGCAAGGCCAAAAATGATACTAAAAAGCCTGCATTTTGCTTTTATTGCCAATTTTCTGGCTCTGGTATTTTACGTTTTCAGCTTACTACAGAAGTTGTTACATAAATCTGACAAAGCCAAACACAAAAATGAACGACATGAAATTGGAAGACTGAGAAATCAACAAAAGTTAAAATTTCTGAATATTTACTTTTAGTTAAAACAATATGGTAAATTCTACTGATGGTGTATGTAAATCTTCGTTATACCGTATTTATCTGCGCAAGTACCAAGGGTCAGGGGCATGCAGGTTTCTAAAAAAATTAGAGTGGGTGCTTACCCAGATCCCACTACAGTAATTTGTTCAAAAATGTAAGGCATTCGTGACATGACCTGTCCAAGATTGCAAACTGGCATAGGGACCAAAAGAACATTAAAAATTAACAAAACACACACTGATGTTGAATTTTTCTATTTCCAACTCCTAACGCAATGAAAAATTAGGGTGGGTACTTTCGCAAACTTTACCTAACTTTTAAATTTTCATCGAAAGTTGGCGGTGGCCGCTTACACAGATAAATAGGGTATACAGAATATGATTTCATCAAGAAAATCTTGCTGCTGAGAGCTCTACGAGCTTTCACTTTTGAGGTAACATCTTATCTTGTAGTTCTCTTTGTGAAATACTTTATTTTTCTATCCTTAGAATCCCTTCAAATATGACATTCAACTTATCAACACAGCCTGCTTGTGCGTTGTTTTTACCCCTTGCTGTTAAGGTAGTATGCGCCTCGAAAGTGATTAAGAATAAACTTTTGCTCAAACTTTCCTCATGGAGTCTTTCAATCATTCTCTTTCAAAATCATGAATAAAAATAGGGGGTCACCAAGCAAATTTTAGTACTAGAGAAACAAATTACCCAAGCTTTACCGATATTTGAAATTCAAAATGGCCGCCATCCCTGTGTTAACTCTATGGAGAAAAAATTAAATTTTTGATTTTCGAAAAACTATGTCAGTGAAAAGTTTTCTTACACCAAGAGCTTTAAAATGAACCCCCACAAGTGGTCAGAAAAGAAATGTAAAAGTTTAAATGTCTTAGTATCTGTCCCCAAGGCGCATTCTACGTAAATGAAAACTGAACTCTAGTTCATCACAAAATTCACAAGTCAATAACAACAGTATACTTGTTTTCTAAAACAATAATAACATGTAATGGAATGTGACAGCTGTTGTTCCATATAAGTGGCAATGCACCTCCTGTGCAAAGCAGACTTACCTACGAATTAATGTATGTGGTGCATTTAAACCTACCTTACCACAGAGGGTGCTGTTACAGAAATGGGTTATAAGTTCGTATTGGCTACCAAAATATAGGTTGCCGAGCAAAAATCTACTTTTGAATAAATAAATATGGTGTAAACCTATCTGGCCATGGAGGGCGCTGTTACAGAACTAGGCAAGATTGTGCTGGCTATGAAAAATAAGGTTGCTGCGCAAAAATCTACCTTTGAACGAATAAATGTAGCATAAGTTTATCAGAAATTTGAAAGAAATCTGTTTACTGTGTGGTTGAATATGGTTGAGTGACCGCAGTCTGAACTTGTTGACCATATATGGCACACAGTAACACAACTTTTGATATTTTGTTTGCTTCATGTAGAGATTATCAACAGCGTTAGGCGCTTTAAATAAAAATCTTTGTTTGCCGTCTACGTGCTGATAGGTTTTCAGAGAAAATTAAGAAAACAAGCACAATGTTAACACTATAAAAATATTATTTTTTCACAAGAACCCCCAAAAAAATTGAGCTTATGTTAATACACTTCTATTTTTTGTCTGTCTTTGTTTTTTTCCCCTGGCTGGCTGGAAGGTTTTTCAAAAATTCAACGACGGCAAACAAAGAATTTTCTTTAAATGGCCTTCAAATGTGTTTCATCTTAAATCATGTCTTCAAGAGTAAAGATATCGGTAAAACAAACAATCAGATAGCAAAGAAATACATACAGTTGTGATGACTTGCGAGTTTACATATTCAAGTTGGCAAAATGTGTGTTAGAGCTGTATACCGGTACAATCTTTGAAATGCCATGGATTTAAGGTTTTGAGTAAAATCACACATATACTACAAGTACTGGTGTATGGCTGATGCCAAGAAATTTCCTGAAATCCATTGATTGGGCTTGAAGTTGTGACAAGTGTCTACAAATTGACATATATGTGTTTGACACAGAAGTATGGCAATGTCCTTGCATCAATTTTGAAAGAATTCAGTTCAGGCATTGTTCTGCTTATAGCAGTACTTATGAAAAAAAATTGAAACAACACAAAATAAGCCAACTGGCGGCCATATTGGATGCAAAGAATATCAGCATGCATACAACCGCGAAGGTTTATGACCTCGTACCAATTTTGAATGATTTTGGTTGTTCTGGAATGGCTTGGTGACGGCACTGGACATAAAAAAAAACCACCCCACAAAATCAGTCAAGGCATGTCTTTAGTGGCATGTTCTAGAAAAGTGAAACAAAATGGCTGAATTGCCCACTTCAAAGAACAGCTCCCATATTTATGACATTAGAGCATAATGTCAAGTTTATCAGATCGTGTTAGAAGGTAAATATAGTGTGTGTCTGGGGTCTTTTTATCCATCCCCAAAATTCAATGGTACATTCTTATATAACTGAGAAAGGTTATGTCATCAGTTCTTTCTTTTCTGATCATTATATCTATATATAGGACTTTGATATTTCTGTACACAAACAAATGAAGATGTAAATATTTACTGCTGTACAATGGTAAATATTGCAAACAATAAGAATATTTACAGAGATGTATTATGTAAATCTTGATATCTGCATTATTTGTGTCAGAAATGCCATGTCTGTCTTGTGTAATTCCATAATTCTTTCATTGCTGATGCAAAATATCTAACTGGCAGCCATATTGTATTGTGTTGCAAAACAAATTGAGAAATGTCTCCACACTTGCGCTGTATTTAGTCAGAGAAGCAGAAAATGCTCTATACACAAGGTTTGTCAATTCCTACAGAAAGATACTATAAAATACATAAAAATAAGTACAGAAAATAAATTTCTAAACTTTAACCCTTTAAAATGTTCATGTGCACTTCCTGTGATAGCTTAGTTCATTATATTTCAGAAATTGTTGACATATAAATCACATTGAGATTGAGAAAATCTTTGATACAATAGGATATATAAATATGAATTAATACAGTTAGTAGTGGATTGAAAATGATATTTTTCATCATGTACCAGGTTATACTGGGCTATTATATTTTCACTCATAATGATATTAAAAATATTGTGTGCTATGTAATTTCAGGGCTGGACAGTTGTTCATATTTCATCTTATGTATGCAATGGGTATATACAAATATATTAGTGAAGTTTTTATTTTATGGTTGTGACCAACTCAGATTTCCCTGAAAATGAACTTCTGATGTTTTTCCAGTTTACTGCATTACTTTGCATCTGATTATTGGTTATATAGCACGACGGGAATGAAACAAGAAGCAGGATATTGAAAAGAGCAATAATTTCACACCAGATGTCATTTTTTACTTTCTCTGAAAGATGCACTCTGCAAAATACCAGTGAAAATATTAAATAACAAAAGACTATTGTGTTTTATCGTTAGATCGGTGAATTTAAATCGAAGTGAAAAGGTCTCTAAAGTTCAAAGTCAAACCCTATAAAAGTAAATTATCTTACAGAACTAAACGCCTTTTCCTTATTTCATTCATAGTTGAGGGCGCTCTACACGAAACATTTAGACCAAAACCACTCACCCATGCGGGCAAGAACCTATTCATTTGAATACTGATAACATTTTCAAAAGTGCATGTACCCCTCTATACTTGTGTGTGCAAAGTTTGGCAAACAAGTTCGGATCCATTGTCATGTAGGTATTCAAACAAATATTCAGACAAGCTCCATTAAGAGGCAATTGAATAACGATAGAAAAACATTGTGGTGTACAAATCCCCCCCCCCCAGAAATCAAATGGTTCTCACCTTAATAGGACATCATTTTGTCTTAAAATCTAACATGTGGAATATCCTCTTATCACAAGTGATGAAGAAAAACAATGAAAAAGCACAATGTGAGGGGTGTAGACTCACATAACTGGCTTTTTCACAAAGGATGTATTTGTAGAGGGTGTGAACGTCCTTGCAATGTTGATCCGTTGTGTCTTTGACCAACTTTTGCAATGAATAAATAAAAACATACTCCTTAGGGTGATGTTAATATCCAACATGGCTGCCTTTGAAGGCAATAAAACATCAATAATTCATGCAATAGTGCTGATTGCAAATGACATCATTTTTTCTCCTATTAATATGCATAAATAAACATTTGTCTGCATTTTGCACATAAACTGAAAATCATACTAATTCATATGAATTTTTGGCTCAGACTACAAGTTGTAATGACAGCTGTGCATACAACAACAAAATTTGTCTGAGTTTTAGGTAGCATTGTAAGAAGTCTTGCGTGTGTAGCTATATTTAGTAATAAACCTGAAATCCCAATCAACGCTATTGTTTTTTGTACTGATTTGCAAAATATGGAAAAGCTGTATGAGTTTCATAATTGATACAGATGTTTGACAAACAGTTAAAAACAACATTTAGCCCTATAGATGTAGTACTCTTTTGAGAGACCTTTTCACAGTCTCTACTTCATTATTCACTGTCTATTTTGACTGTCAATGGTCTAGGCAGTGTGTTGTTAAACTTTAATAACTATACCAGCACTGAGCTTTGCTGGTCTCAGCTTAATCGGCCATTCTCATGACCCCTGCACGACCTCACATCATGATAATTTCAATATTATCAAACAACACTGCAATGGCTTTTATGTCTTGAACTGCGCATTTTTCAGGTGAAAAATTTGAATTTTTCCCAGAAGCCAACGAGTTGTCATTTCAATAATGCATGTCATTAAAAAATACCAGGATGTAAGGTCATGTTGGGGTCATATACATGACCTGCATGTCAAACTGAAGACATATACCAGTTGATTGACGAGGCAATAATTTATGCAGCTAATGAGGATGTGATATTTTTCCCTTTTCTTCAAGTACGCCACTCAATGCCACACTGGAGAAGGCTTTACCCACACTGAAAATTTTACAAATCAACATGATCCTAAAGGTTCCAATTGCTTTAAACTTTACAGGGAACCCCCTAGCAAACTCACTGTTTACACTGGCCCAGTGTTCTCCAGGTGTGCCCACTGTAAACAGTAAGATTGTATCCATGATTTATAGTTGACAAACTGAGAAGCTCATCTAAACAACTACAAATAAACAATACCAAAGGCCCCCTAACTCTTCAACCAAAGTAGACCCAATGTTTAAGTCTGTGATTGTGTAAATGAAGTTATTTCGCCAAGGTTTTTACCATAGGCTCTCCAGGAGCTATGTTTTAACCCATTAACTCTTTGAGTGCTGTAATTTTTCACACCAAAATTTTAGTGCAACATTTTACCAATTTTTATGAATTTTTCTGTAATTTTTTTGATAATTTTGGATCAAATGGACATCACATTTCATTGGCTACAGATATTTACCAAAATTTTGGCAAAATTCTGAAAAAAATTTGACTGGGGGCATTTTATAAAGGTGACAAAAATTGACTTTGGCGCTCAAAGGGTTAATGTTACTTTTTACATAAAATGTCAGAGATTATGCAAGTATGATCCTTTGCAGTCTTCGCGCTCGTGAGAGGTGAACTGTCCGGCAGGTGGATTCGCACATGCGAGGAGTGAACGCGATAAGCAGTAACTTTCTCCTGCGACAACTCTACCACATCATGGCACAGTCACAGAAGAGAGTCATGATAATTCTAAAATTACATTCACATAATAAGTTTTTATTCCCAGACTTGGACCAAGTCTACAACCAAAGTCAAACCAATCAAATCTATCTTATCACCACCTTTACCGAGAACTTCTTCATGGCGATAAATTTCACTGCGACTGCCATTTTGTGTGAGATTTGACATGACTCAAAGTACAGTGCAGTCACCTGTTTTATGCGGTTAATCGCCACATTGTAAATACTCCACTTTGATAACAGTTCCTGTTTATAGTTGTCAGCATTTCTCACTAAAGCACACACAATAATGATACTGAAAGCAAAACCTAGGTTTTATTTTGACAGGTTTCAAAATTTTTTTCACGATATCATTTCAGAAATGAATTATCACTACTTTCTGTGAAATATTGAGGTTTGCCGATATGCTGGTTTTATCCCAAGTTCATTATAAAGTGCGTTCTACGTACACTACAGAAAGGTAACCTCCACAAAATGGTCTCTTTTTCTCGCTGACCACAAAAACAAGTTTGACTGTATTTACAGGGATACTAGCTGTAGCTTTTGACAATTGTCTCACTGTTTTTGTTTTTCATTTTAACTACAGTTTCCTATTCTACACCCCAAAGCATGTTGAGATACACAGCATCCAGCTTGTCAACTCAGCCTGTACATGTGTAGACTGCATTGTTTTTGTTGACAAGTGAATTGTGGTCCGGACTAGAATTCAAATGTTAACAAGAACAGTACATTTTACACACATACCGGTAGATATAGACATATAGCGTGTTGCCAAGCTAAACAGTGGATCCTTCAACATGCTTTGGGGAATAGAAAAAAAAATGACACAGAAATGAAAATTCTTCAAAAATTATCAAAAGTCACAGCTGGTGGCCCTTTAAGATGTGTTATTACACCAGTATCTACCAGAGAAAATACACATCCTTATTTTCACATACAACTACCGGTATGTTCACATAAGTAGTGTTTTTTACACGACTATGACGACAATATGGATAAGAAAATAAAAATCTCTTCAAAATTTTTAATCTCCACTAATCTATCATCTTAGGCACTTTATCCGGATTAACATTATCCTTAAACCATTTAGTCACTGTGGCTTCATTGGTGTTCATCCAGTCGACGTTTGTGTGAAGTTTCTCGATGCTTTGGTCGATCCGTCGGGTGCCGAAACCTTTTGTGGAATGAGTTGTGAAAAACGTCGTCACCTGCAGAGAAAGAAAAACAGTCACACATTATTTGGATAATGATGTGATCATGTCAATTTTGATAAATACAGCTCAATTAGAAGTAACTTTTAATTTTTCAAGCTTTTTTGTGTTTCTGAAACACAGTGTCTTATTCTTCTCACAAAAATGGTGTTGAAATGACAGGCATTCATATTGTCAACATAGCATTTATGTGTCTAATATCTATATCGTTTGTTGTTGATGACGACAGTTTACTTTGGACTAAAATTCATTTACAGACAATGATAATGTGTCTTTTGCCCAGTTTAAACAATGTACTCATTCCTTTGATAAAGTTTGTGTGTGCGATGTGTGATAGTGAGCGTACAAGCATGAGTGATTCCTGAACTCTTCAACGTGTGGAGAGGTCGCAGTCAGAAAAATGTAACAACTTAGCCCAGTGTTTGAACCACTCTTTTTGAGATTGGGGATTTGGCTGAGTGGCTCTGTCTGTTGCTTCTCTGCTTGGTGACAAGATGCAATAGGTTGTGAGTTCAAACCCAATTGAGAACACTCACTATTACACGTCGCACACAAACTTTATCAAAGAAATGAATACAGTGCTTTACTGGGCAAAAGATGGTCTTGGGAACAATTCTGTCCACCAGCACAACTATCAACCCAGGGTAGAAAATATGATGTACAAAACACATTAATCTGTTTCCAAGGTCAATACTTTGTGTTGCAACATAATTTAAGAGAATGAAAAAAATGTACTGAATTTATTGAACAACTATATTCAAATGTCAGTAGCTGTACTTTTTGTTGATTTTTTCACTGTTTTTGTTCTGTACGTCAACTACAGTTTCTTGTTCTACTCCCAAAAGCATGTTGAGATACACAGTATTCAGCTTGTCAACTCAGCCTGTACATGTGTAGACTGCATTGTTATTGTTGACAAGTGAATTCTGGTCCGGACTAGAATTCAAATGTAAACAATAACAGTGCATTTTACAGGTATAGGAGCTGTCTTGACAAGCTGAATAGTGGGTGTGTCAACATGTTATGGGGAGTAGAACAAGAATTTGCAGGAAACATACAGAACACAAATAGTGAAAACATCATGAATTACAAGGCTTTTTCACAGGAGACACAATTTTAGTCTGTTTGAAAGTTTTAATACATAATATTCACTCTCCTGCAACACCGCAAATACTGAAAGAATTATTGTCGTCAAAGATGTCTCAACACACTTTGCCATTTGTAATCTTCAAAAAACTTTTTAAATTAGTTTCCTTCTTTCACAAGCGTTTAATTTCTTTCTTGTGCAACCATTATGTCTAACGGTTTTTCTAAGCTCTTCTTTTTTGGGGAGAGAAAATTTATGCTAGACACTCACCATATTAAGCTCCTCTTGGGTGGAAAAACCCGACACTATCTTACTGATCATTTTTCCTATC
>LD345750.1:19879-30136 GCA_001465055.1 Ptychodera flava
ATATATATATATATATATATATATATATATATATATATATATATATATATATATATAAGGAGAGACTATTCTAGGAACTAAATTTTATAGTTGTGTATTTTACATACATAAATTTGGTTATTATGACTGACACTTTCTCAGATTTTGACCTACAGTAACCCTACATAAGTTCCCTGAATCATATGACTTGTATAGACTGTTTGTTATGCGACATTATCAACACTTCGATGTGTACGTCATTCCTGGACACATTCACCGCGTACAATTATTCTAAGATAGGTACGCTTTCCCCTCAACATAACTGTATTCCCACCACAGGACACCTGTCACGATCTGAAATTGACAACTTACAATGCAAACCCTTACTGCAAACATGTATTCAAAGTTATCTTTACCCTTGGCAAAAGGCATCATTTATTTCACCACAAGAGAATCGTTTTGCATATTCTCTAAATACAACAGGAATATTGAGGAGTCGGTGATGCAGCATCTTCGGAATGGTGAAAGGCGGTCGAGTCGTCAGATATAATTGGTTCATTCATTCCAATAAAAACGCATACATTCTCCGAAAGAACAAGTACAATGGAGTTTACGCTCGAAGAATGCTTACATTTTACGCAAAAAGTATTGGAGTCATTTACATTTTGAAACACCTTTTACCAAAGGGCTGTTACATGACAGCTTTTCCCCACACAGATTTAGACGTGGTAGGTACGGCCTATTTTGGGCAAATAGGCCATACCTACCACGCCAATTAAAATTCATGAGTTTACTTTTCTTGTTTATGCATACACTTATATCGATTGGAAATCTTGGGCATGGCTATTACAATAGGCTCACAACACCCATTAATTAATTACCCTTTTTAAGACAATTAAGATTCCGAGTAAAGCAAGACAAAATTGTTGCTTTCGCGAATTCCCTTCAAATACAACAATTATGTTCACCAAACAGGGAAAATATGAAAAACTGATGATATTTGAAACACTGTGAGCATGTAATGACCAAGGTATTCCGCAATGCTTGCCGTATAGCATGGAGGTACTAGCTCCGCTCCTGGCTTCATGATCGTAGCGAGCGAACAACCATGGAGTAAGAAGAGAACTCTTACCTCTTTTGACTAACGTACGCGTGGCCGAAAAAATTAAACCACAGAGTTTACTACTATAATTTACTTCAAGCATTTTCAGTCACGGTATCAACCGATTCGCATTGGTCAGATATTTAGGCCTTCGGCCTGCATGAGTCAAGAGTGCTCGGCTATGTCTGGGCCGTAGCCGTATTATAGCCCTGCCGCACAGAACGGACTAGCGTGGCACTGCGTACAGACGCAAGAGGAGCCACCGAGGCCCCTCTTCTATTTACATGTAAATTTTTGTCCGGGCAAAATTTGCATCCACCTCAGTCAGTATACGTTGGTTTGTGTTCGTCAACTATGTTTCCCTCCATTGTGGTTGAGGGTAACGCAGTGAAGACAGAGGTCCACACAGCATCGTACCTATGGTGAATCAGCTACGTGGACAGTAGCTCACGGTCACTGGAAACGACCGAGAGTAGCCTGACCTGAACTTTCTTACGTAAACGTTTTCCTTTTTCTGAAGTATACAACAGCATAGACATTGGAGCAACGACGCGGTAACGTCTTCAACAAAGCTTTAACAAATCAAAACACATTCTAATAACACTGTTTGAAGAGCAAAACAATCAAACAAGAACCGAACGAAACACATAAATTCAAGCGACTGATAAAAGGATTACTCAGGTTTCCTAAAAGAAAACGTCAAAAGGATCACAGTGTCTCAGACATAACCGACTCGGCTTCGTCTCGCCATGGCTAAATTCAACAACAAAAAAGCCTGTACACAAAACAGTGCACAGCATGAATATATAGTACAACACTTAAATAAACGTTTACACAATCAGACCATATACGACAAAATAGTAAACAACATCATGGATCCCTGCATAATTTAATAGCCGACGTGTGCAGCCGCTTTCCCTTATTTTACTTGCAATGTGTTATGCTTTCCTGTGTTTCGCTGAACTGCTTTTGAGACCTTTTATGGCAATGAAACACAGAACAGTTCTCTTCTTCCACTGTGAATTAGCAAAACAGACATGTTTCGAACAAATCTCTTGTCCTTCATCAGTGTCCACACTTGATCTGACAGAAAGATCCAAATGCTGGCATTTAAACAGCAATTTATGGCAATGTTGCTTTTCAAGTCACCAACCCAACCATTTTAAAGGGGGGATCAAGATGGCCAGAACAGCCAAGAAAGGTTCAAGAATCTGGGAAAAGGTTCCAAAAGCGTGCGATAGATATATTGACGAGATAAACATTGAGAACAGTAGGACTAAGATATGTGTGACTGGTCCAACCTGCTCAGTTTCTGTGTGTGGGAAAGTAGGCGTGTATGGAAGAGAGTTCACCTTCTCTGAATTCACCGAAGCTTTCTTGATCAATACCTTAATTGAAGTTCGTCTGGAAGACAACCAGTCATCATATCTCAAAGGTTATCAAGGCCGCAGTAACTCGAGCAGTTCGCTGTCTTGCTTTTTGACGATATCTCATCAAGGCAAAAACGAATAAGTATCTGTGGGTCGAGACAAAAGTTTTCTGACAACTTTGTTACTTTAGCTGGATCTCATTCCCTTCTGCAAAATGAAAATAGTGAGAAGTAGTCAGACACAGATATATTTCCATGTACCAACAACAGTAATAGATGCTTTAAAAATTCAATACTTTTCTTCAATACTAAAGAAACACTTAGCATACTTATAGAATTCGCTTACTTATAGTAAAGGAAACGGACGGCTTGGTTCAAGTTGACATAAAAGCACTGACTGCGTTTACTTTTAACTTAAATTGGGTCTTGCTATGACAATTACGAAGAGGGCAGAGAAAAAGGAAGAATACTGATAAATAAGTTTGCTTTCATCAACTAGAAAAAACGGCTTTTTGGTACATGTATGTTCAACGCCAGAGCACACTTGCAGTAAGTTGATTTGCAGGGAGGCACCATGGGGCAGTAGTTAGAGTACCGGTCTAAATATCACAAGCTAGTGGTTCCAGACCATCTCATTGCTTCATTGGGTCGTGGATTATTGTACCTCATCTAATTGGGCGTCTGCCAGTTGGATAATATCATGAATAAAAATGAAAATGGAAAAAAAAGAAATAAATTGTATCACTCGATATTGTAAAGCTGATTGCAGTTTGCTGGCTTTAACTTAGGTATGACTGGCTCTGTAGAAGTGATTAAATTTGAATAGCTGCTGACTAACAGGTGATTGCATGGACCTCTATATGCAAAGCCGTCTTTAAAGTTTGACAAAATATGTTTTGACAAGCCCTGAAAATGGCGTAATTGCAAACCACGAAAAATATAATTTACGGCAGTTTAGGCGCAATGTAAACATTGTCACATTATAGTCATTTGGGTATAGTATTTAAGTTTTTGCATTTTGTTAACGTTGACGGTAATACTAACGTTAGTGAAAAACATGGCTATTTCAAAAATAATAAACTCTTTGGAGTTATGTAAGAAAACCAGACCCTGATGTCTGAGACACTTTGAGACGACAATTCCGGAAACGTGTAATAACAGTGGCGCCAGTGGCTAACCGACGACGCGCACGCGAGTTCAGAATATACTGTGCACCCAGGTAGATTCACGGGCGCCGCAATATTTCTTAAGTGATTAAAGAGAAACGATACGAAACATGCGAAGCATGATTTTTTCACTCACCATCAATAAAACATATCGTTACATTGACCCGGTAAATATTATAGTTCACCTTGTCATTGATACAAGATATCGTTACCATTCTGATTAAAAATAGAAAAGGAGAAGTCTCTCCTGCATATGAACGAGGGCTCAAGCTAAGAGTGCCGGGAAAAGCGCCCTCTGTGTCAATAACTAGATGCAAATTGCCAGTTTTCAGACAGAATGGTTTTCAGCTTGCAAAACTTGACGTTTGGTAGTACAGTAGCAATATAATGGCAAAGATAATGATGGCAAAGATAATGATGGCATAATACGTCCCTTATGAGCACAGTGGATTTTTATCATGATAAATGCAAAACGTTATGTTAAAAAATGCCATTTATTTCTAATTTTTGACAAATTAAACAGAAAGTGTATACCTGCCATGGTCTGACAAAAGCAAACTGTGCACATACTCCATATCAGTGAGTTACCAAGTAAATTTTGTGTTTGAATTCATTGTTTACACAATCTTATAAAAATCATGAATCACGAATAAAAATAATGTAAGCGTCCACTGTACATCTTTAGACAGAAATAAATTTCTTATCTTAAATCCCTTTGCGCGACAACAATGGCTGAGCGTGCTTAAATATATATAATATATAATACCAGCTTGCACGTTTGAGTGCGAAATTTTGTTTGTATAATATGCAAAGTGAATAGCGGCTTCCCTTAAATTAATGGTCAACAATTTAATTACGTGCATCTTAACGTTTCATTTGCTACTGCACCATCAAATCTTTTCGAGTCTCTGAGTCCCCGAGACGCATACGCATCGACAAACTGAATATTTTTTGGTTACTTTATTGTACTTGCGCCACTTTAAGTGACAAAATATTTGTCTCATAGTGATAATGTCTTTTGCAGTTGATATCTGAAGAGTTCAGATATTAATAGTAAAAAAGAAACTTTTCAAACGACATAAAACAGTAGAAAAATGCAGTTTTTGATTATGGTATCGTTCAAAGAGTTTCACTTCTCCCCAAACATAACATTCGAGACTTGAACGACGGTAGACTTGTTATGTGTTTTGTATTTGGCAGGTTGCCAAAAATTGTTGTAAAATAGAGCATTTTGCAAGGCAACATAAGTCAATAACACGTCTGGCCGACCATTCTGCCTTTCATGGACTTAAAGCAGGACGGGCTGGTGACCCCATGATATACGATAGTTGGAAACAAACAGTTCATGTACACGTCATGGGTTAAGATCTGAGAGCTATCAGGGCTCACGAAAATCTTTTCATTTGAACACTTTCTTTATTGTAAGACATGTCATTAGGTCTGAATGACTGTTATTTATGTGATTATCGTACACCGAACGACAGAATAATGTACGTCCATAAGCAGTACGTGTTACACATCCCCGAGGCAATAACTGGACATTTCAAGAACATCGAGTTACACGCACACCATTAACTAGTTAAAAGGTCACTATCACATTGAGTCGGAGTCAAGTGGTTACACCGACCAAATGCAAAATATGAAGACCAACCAATCATCGAGGACCGGATAAACAATAACAGAAAACGCGATATCAAGTGGTTCAGCCTCTTTCAGTAATTACGACTGCCTTTTTAGGCTCTTCATCGCCTGTCTACATTATTGATCTTTTAACACCCACGAGTAAAACGTGCCGTTTGCGTTCTTCAGATTCAGGCTTGCTTGATGTTCCATTCACGAGGTCATCTTTATCTACAAACGGGCCTTCAGCCATTTTGCTCTTCGTTTATCGAACGACTTACCGGCTGAGATTAGAACGCTCTTTTCCTCAAAGCTTTTCATTATTTGTCTTATTCAGATTTTTATAATTTTCCTTTTACCTCATTTTAGTGTCAGCAGTTTTTTTACATTTGTGAACCGTTTTGAGCATTTTATTGATTTGCGCTATAGAAAAATTAATTTGATGATGATTATCATTTGTCTTCGCTCGTCGAGACTGTCTATCATTAAGGCGATACATCGTTGAGCTAACCAAGCAATGTCGATTAAGCGAAAAAAAATCTCATTCATTTGTTTCTATTTATTGGGCATGCGCACAAAATATCTAGGAACAGCAGTGTAAACTTCAGCATTTACAAACAAAAGATTGACTCATTACCTTGACTGAGAAAATGCTATCGATGATGGACGATACTGATTTAGAAAAGCAGGAGCATATATTGGCCACAATTATGTACTTACGTCTGTTATTAGAAATATAAATTTCCAAGGCATGTCTAGATTTGAGGCTTGTACTCCAGCATACGTACAAATATGGTAATAAATGTAAACAGGCGTCATTCATAAAATAAGAATAGGCCGCTGTCAGCTAGACGTGATTAGTATAAATTATCACCGGAAGGCTTGTAATTGATCATTAAGCATTGGGCGAGTGATGTAACCATACACAATAATGTGAGTGACAATTTATCACTCAAGTGGGTTTCAATGGAATGAACTCGCGCCATGCAACGACGAATTTCAGTGAGTTATACTGGTATTCAGCCTGTGCTCTGGTCGTTATTTTATAAAAAAGCGTCTTGGTGAATACATCTTCAGGACCATTCAACAACAGAAGTAACAGACTTAAATAGGTATGTTTAAGAAGTGATAACATGTTTCGACCCGTTTAAATCATAATACTTTGTAAGCTTTAGTTAACGTAACCGTCCCTTTGATTGGTGCACAATCGATAGGAAATTACATAAGGTCATGATAGATAGACATTATTTTCCTTTCATTTATATCAGTAGCCACTGCCTGTCGCTTTTAGATATCTGGTTCAGTACTACAGTAGGACCGGTCAGTGCTTTACGTTCATATGATTCACTTATATGTTAACTAGTAGAGGCACGTACGGTAATGTATTAATCCAATATAGTGCAGATCTATTTTAGCACTACTGTGATTGTTTTTCAGCACGACGGTGGTTACACTCAGTACAGTAGGTTCAGGACTGCGTAATACGACTTATATGCCACAATCGTCCATTCTGTGAGTATATAAGCGTGCCAGTCACTAAATTTGGTTAATGCCCTTTGCATCTTTGAGGATCCAGATAGGCTGGTCATTTATGCCAGCGAATGGACATAGCCGTTGTCAAGCATCGCCACACTCGGTGGTTCTGAAGTGCGAGTGAATAGCATTGTATGCCTCAAAGAGAGTTATGGAGCTGAAGCCAAAATGCACCTAAATCCTGTGTTTCTGGGCTTCTCATAGGGTTAACCAAAGGTGAACCCCAATTGCACCCTAGTCACGCTCCATTTGTTACAGTGGTTTGCTTTGAAGCAATGGCATTAAGCGAAGTAGACATATTGTCTAAATCGAGGTGTTGCCAACACTGTCAGGTATATGAGCAGTAATTCCAGTCGACAACAGAGAAATCAACAATGCAAAAATTGAAACATAGTCTTGCAGCAGGTCAGATGAAGTCAAAACGACTACACCTGAAAGCAAGTGATGAGACTTGGACAGTGCTTGGACTTATTTGGTGGTATTGTTTAGACTACGTCTGACCGTGTGCTAGACAATGTTTCAACTTTTGCAGAGTTGATTCCTTTATGATCGACTCATGTTACCGCTTAGCTGTTACTTGCACCTGACAGTGTCGGCAGCCCCTCGATTTAAACAATATGTCTGGTTCGTGTTAAGCCAATGGTTCAAAGCAAGCCGTTGTATTACAAATCTAGATTCACAAAAACACAACATTGCAAAGTGATGCATTTGCAGTGTGTAGGCACCATCGGCTCTATCGCCTGAGAAGTATAACACGGTGCCTTGAAAAACGCTTGATCCCTGGTTGAAGTATATAACAGGACAGGAGAATATGTGCTGCATGTGTTAAGAAATTGGTAAAAAAATGACTACTTTTCATTATCGCTTCGAAAAGTTTGTGTGTGCGATGTGTGATAGTGAGCGTACGTGCGTGAGTGCTCCACGAACTCTACAACTTGTGAAGCGGTCGCAGTCAGAAAAAGGTAACAACTTAGCCGGCTATTGAACCACTCTTTTTGAGAGTGGGGATTTCGCCGTATTGTTCTGTCTGCTGCCTCTTGACTCCGCAAGGCGACTGATGCCGTATGTTGTGGGTTCGAACCCGATTGAAAACTAGCGTTAGCTGTTAAGGTTCCAAGACAAGAAATGTGACCTTTTTAATCTAACAATTCTCTAACGGTTATTAAACTCAGAACTCCCGTAAAGTATACATTTTCTGAAAGCCTACATATATGGGAACATTTTGGTAACCACAGTGTCACCATTGTTTACATAACTATCACGTGACAAGATAATTTGCATAACCTTTCAAAAATCGTTTTCCCTATGTTTTGTCTCAATACTTCAAAATATCTGACTCAAACTTGCTGGAATGCAAGCTGTCACAATGCTCTTTCAAAGAGTGTCTCAGATTTTTTATATCTTGCTTAGTTTTTTTTGGAGCAAAATTTTCAAGAAATCAACTATGGTAAAATTCACTGCTCTGGAAGTTTTTCTTGCATAAAAACTGTTTAAGAAGGTTTAAAAAAATTCTGAGACACACTTTTGAAGACCTGTAGGATAGCTTGCACTCATATGAATTTCAGCCACATATCTCAAAGCATTGAAACAAAACATAGGGAAAACCGATTTTTTAAAGGTTATGCAAATTACATGTCACGTGATAGTTATGTAAACGATGGTGACACTATGGTAACCAAAATGTTTCCCTATATCTAGGCTTTCCGAAAATATACAATTTACGGGGGTTCTGAGCTTATTAAACACTAGAGAATTGTTAGTTTAAAATGGTCAATTTCTTGTCTTGGAACGGTTTTACCTTAATTGCACCCGACAGTGTCGGCACCCCCTCGATTTAAACAATATGTCTGGTTCGTGTTAAGCCAATTGTTCAAAGCAAGCCGTTGTATTACAAATGTAGACTCACAAAAACACAACATTGCAACATTGTACGTGCGTGAGTGCTTCACGAACTCTACAACTTGTGGAGCGGTCGAAATCAGAAAAATGTAACAACTTAGCCGGCAATTGAACCACTTTTTTTGAGAGTGGGGATTTAGCCGTGCGGTTCTCTGTGCTGCCTCTACGCTAGGCGACTGATGCTGTATGTTGTGGGTTCAAACCAGATTGAAAACTAGCCGTATTTTCTACCTTGGGTTGATAGTTCTGCTGGTGAACAGAATTGTCCCCAAGACTACTCGTTCGCCAAGTTATAGGGTTGTATTCATTTCTTCGCTTCGATAAAGTTTTTGTAACCGATGTGTGATAGTTAGCGTAAGTGCGTGAGTGCTTCACGAACTCTACAACGTGTGGAGCGGTCGGAATCAGAAACATGTAACAACTGAGCCGGCTATTGAACCACTTTTTTTTTGAGAGTGGGGATTTAGCCGTGCGGTTCCCTCTGCTGCCTCTCCGCTAGGCGACTGATGCCGTATGTTGTGGGTTCAAACCCGAGTGAAAACTAGCCGTATTGTTAAGCGTCACGTGACCTTTAGCCTTTTCCTCTGACATTGTTTAATGTACATACACATTACAAACAAATGAGACACCGCTTTTCGTTTGTTAATGTACCTATCTTCCGTAAACATGTCGGCCGGGTTCTGACGTTTGATCGAATATTCACTGTATCGACGTGGTAATAGGTTTTCAGAAGTCAAGCATTTTTTGCTCACGTGTTAACACACGTGAGCATATGTCGCAGCGATGTCTGTCTGTCTGCCTGTCTGTGTGTCTGTCTGTTGGTCCGTTATCTCAAAAACGACTGATCAGATCAGAATCAAATCTGGTACAAAGATTCAAAAAAGCAAATGGCAAGAACTGATTAGTTATTGGTGGGTTTGGGTTGCATACTTTTTGCTCATTTGCATAATTAATGATCTTGGAAAAAAACTGATATACATTAAAAACGACTGAACACAATTTGATGAGATTTACTACAAATGTTGATCACACCAAGATATATCAGCAGTGGGAACCATTAAGGGGTGACATGAAAGATAGTTGCTAATTTGCATATTTAATGAACTTTCCTAATTAGGGATAAATATTTGATTTACTTGATCAAAATTGACCAAATGTGGTATGTATATTGAAGATACTATGATTTTACATTATTGAAAGTCATTTAGCATTTTAACTTCACCCGATTCCTAATTTGCATATTTAATGTACTTTGCTAATTAGGGATATATATTTGAATTGACTGGACCAAAGTTGATGAAACTTACTACATGTATTGAAGCTACTATGATACAATATTCTTGAACGTCATTAAACAATTTTACTTCAGCCAATTCCGAATTTGCATATTGAGTGAACTTTCCTAGTTAGGGATATATATCTGAATTGACTTGACAAAAGTTGACAAAAGTTGCTACGTATATTGAAGACACTATGATCGCAAATATTGAATTCCTTAGATTAATTTGAGTAGCTGCTTGCATTTGAAAAGATTCCCTGAGCAATATTGGAAGATGTGTCTTAAGATTTCAAGTGCCAGACACACTTTT
>LD345750.1:54243-73553 GCA_001465055.1 Ptychodera flava
TAAGACTACAAAAAACGTCCGAAAATACCAAAGTGTTAAGAATTTCTACAAACCTTATGTTACTAGAAGCCTAGCGGGTGGCGTCAACTGCGTTCGTTTGGTCGCCATTTGTAGTTTGTTTGTGGATGGTTTTACTGCAAGCTATTTTCAAGTGTCAACCAAATAAAACTGAGCGTGAAAAAGCAAACGTAACTACTGCGAAATTCGGGAAGTGAATTAACATTGTCGCGGGATTTAATTTTATTGGTCACAACATGAGAGCTACTTTTTAGGTTATTTTGCTAGTAATACCGTGAATGCCATGCGTCGGATGCACTTCTCCTCCCAAAGCTGAGCGTATATTGATCACTTTGCTATCGTCCTTGCTCGTGAAAGTAGAATGAGCTCGAGGGAACGGTATCGTGTCGATCAAGGCAGATGAATTGGAGACAGAGATGCGAAGGGAGATTTGTACAAGGGGAAGTAGCGAATTTCAGTGATGATACGTTAGTTTTGGCGTATGTCTACCGTCATCGAAACGTAATGCGGCTAAGATGTACAATGCATCCAGAGAGAGTTTCCGACATGAAAATGATGATGATAACATCATTAATCTGTATTTACTTCAAATTAAATTGCCCATGGTAACGTTTTTGGAGCCTTCACTTCCGCAGTAATCGTTATTTTTAAGAGAAATCCTGATTATAATTTATATCCAGTGTTTGCTCATAAGCAAACTTATCGAACATTCCTAAACATATGACAGACGAAATCACATATCAGAGACTACTCCAAATATAAATTATCAGGTTTCACATTCCAATAATTGAATGGCCACAAAATGTACCGCACGTGCTGTTCATTCTACAAAGTTAGATCGATGGAGTTTGGTTTACAGAATAGAAGAACATGATGGTCAGGAATCCATGTAGATCGTCATACGGGATATCGATACATCAGTATATATACTAGGCATCGACCTATGATATAAGTGTAAGAATCAAATACAAAATCAGGTTATTGCCGAAATGCCTGCATGCCGATTTATCGATTTCAACTAGGTACATCATTTCGTCGCGAAATGTCACAGATTATTTCGATCACAATTGACCTGGTTAGTCCTTGCAGGAAGAGATGTTATAATTCGCTAATAAAAGATATAAATTTTCTGCACTTATATTCAATCATGCTTGTTCACAATGGCTTAGTTTCCGGAACAAAACAGCTTTACTTTATATCTTTTAATACCAACCATGTTTGATAACAATCATTTAATATCAAACAAATCCAGACTCCTCTCTTTTGAATATGTACACCAGTCTGTAGCTCGCTCTGATTGTAATGGCCTAGTTTTATCATGATGACATTGACCTAACGTCCATTCAAAATACATAACTCCAACAACACACCACCGCAAGCCGGCAAAGTGTTGCCATCTTGCTTAGATTAATACAACTTTTTTTTACCACAGGAATTATTATAACTGGTTCGTGTACATACTTTTGGTAATTTGCGTCAGTCTTCACATCTATGACGTCATAACAGTGCCTCAAGCAATATGCATTGCTAATGCAGTTGCGAACTCAACAAAAGCGAAAGATGAAATACCACAGACTACAGTACATCTTTGGCAAACATACATTTTCTCTGCGACGATTATCTTGATTTGGCAGAGGATCTTCAAATCAACGAGAGCATTCACGCAGTTGGGTAAGTCAGACCGTGTTCCACTGTATTGCTATTGCTAAAGACTAGCCGATGAAAAATCGTTATGTTATCTTTGCTAACATTTATATTATTTTCACTAAGTTCAAAGAGTCTATTTCTTAAGTATGAATATGATATCGTGAAGTAAAAATTACAAAAAAGATAATATCTTTTAACTTTCTCTTTTAGTAATCCACTAACTTAACTTCGTTACATTTTAATCACTTCAACCAGGTCCCTTCATCAATAAATATTATAATGCCAGAATTGACGTTATGAGATACATATTTCTGTACTCTGCTTTCCTGATACCTTACAGTAAGTATGTTCACACTTGTATTTAAGATAAAAACGATAAAAAAGCAATTACATGTGAACCTGACTACATGCAAGTTTATTTGTTGCAAAAATATGCTCTGGGCGACTGGAGAATAAGAATTGATCAATTATTTAATAACGTCCTTTACAGTGAAATATCACAGGCTTGTTAGTCTAGACATCCCGGAAAATCACCAAACGAAGAAAAGTTGCCAGAAAGGCATCTAATCGCATTTCAACATAGGTTTTTGGCCTTTAAAAACTGTCTTTAATAGGAGACGCGTGTGGTTTTTTTTGTAATATTTTTGTTGGTTGTGCTCTTCAGAGTGTTAAATGATAACTATATATAATACACACACACACACACACACACACACACACACACACACACATATATATATATATATATATATATATATATATACATACATATATATATATATATATATGTGTGTGTGTGTGTGTGTGTGTCTGTCTGTCTGTCTGTCTGTCTGTCTGTCTGTCCTTCTGTCTGGCTGGCTGTCTGCCTGTCTGTCTGCAATGTTTTTTAGGTCATTTTAGCTTTTACACGTCAACTTTTTGTAATTTTCAAACTAGAGGTCATACTGATGTTGAAGTTATCTCTTGAAATTTTCTTGGTTTGCTTTGTTCCTGGTAAAAGTGCCTTAATATTTAGTCTAAACAGGGGCAGAATCACTGAGCAGCATAAAAATAAAACACATTAAGTTGTCTGTAACAACACTACCTCGCACCGGAGTGACCAGCAAACAGATATTCATGTTTTTCTTAGACACGTTCTTTTGCAAACCATGTCAGTCTCGATTCTTTGGTGAAAACGATGCAACATACAGCATTTTTTAGTGCCTATATATACTCTTACACATCTCAAATATATTATTTTTTACTTTTAATATTATATGTAAGAGGTCTATGTTTCTCTTATAACCTGTCAGCCTGTATATTCTGGATGGTATTCGGCGGCTTGGTAGAGAACTACGAAACTATCCTTGAAACATTGTTCAGCTTATTTCGGATGACGCTCGTCGACGACTACAACTACGATGTGAGTATTCCGGTGTTCATCGCACCGGCTAATATCTTCGTCTTGGTGTCATATATTATAACTTGTATATGCCTCCCAGAGAGCCGGAAGGGGTAATGAAATAGGAAAGCATGGGAGTGCGTTTGCTTTAAAATATGATACTGTGCGCGGCACCAATCAACAGCCTTGTTACAGCCTTGCGTTTCATATGAGCCTAAGGGGTCGTGCAGAACACAAATATTTTATTGTTTTACCAACTTTGCTAATATTTCTCATGGGTGTCTGAAATTGTAAATATTAACTGATTTATTTATTTGTTTATTTGTGTTTTGTTCATTGATCTATTTTTCCTATCTTTATGTGTTTGTTCTTTGTTTGTCTGGTTTTGTCTATTTGCATCTTTTTGCTCAGGAATTGAGGGAAGTAAATCCTGTGGCCTGTGATATTCTTGTTGGAACATTCCTGGCAATAGCAGCAATAACCATTATCAATATGTTTGTTGGTGCACTAACAGACTCCTTTTTAAGGTAAAGCTACGTGAAAATCTCAAAGATTGTCTTTCTACAATCATTATTGCACAGCCTAACCATATATAATGTCTCAAAAAGGTGATAACGTATTGCATGGAACGGATATGTTATGTACGGGCATTTGCCCAACAACTTTAGGTATCCGTAGGGCATAAGCAGAGTACAGGATATACAGCCAAGGATATCAAATTGTATATTTTTATGTAACTCCACTAGCTCCGGGGAAGAAGTTGAGTCAAATGCCTTAATGACTAGAGCATGGATGATACTTGATTTTGAACACAACCTCAGCAAATCAGAGCGTGACAGATTCCTCACCCACATCCACAAGAACCGTGCACCTTTGGAGAAGAGGAAGATATATAAAGGAAATAAAGTAAGTTGGCACCTCACGTCATAGTTGCTAAGTAAGTGACTGAGTGAGTGAGTGAGTGAGTGAGTGAGTGAGTGAGTGAGTGAGTCAGTGAGTCAGTGAGTAAGCGGGTTAGTCAGTAAGGATGGATGGATGGATGGATGGATGGATGGATGGACGTATGACACATTGTGCGTACGTATGGGCGTAGGTATCTACCTATCCATATTTCTATCTATCTATTTATATGTGTTTATTTGTCTGTATTTATGTCTCTCTGTATCTCTGTTGAATGTAAAACAACAATGGTATATAACTATAAAGTTCATTCAAATCTATGCAGTAAAATTGTGTAATATGAACTTCACACATAATCAATGTGTGCAACACTTACACATACCCATATACTTAATAAATATGTAACTGTCGTGTTGTAGCACCTTAAGAAGAAACCAAAAACTACTGAAGATACAGTTGAAGAGCTAACCAAGATTGTGGACAAACAAAAGACTGAAATCTCAGTGATGAAGGAAGATATGAGATCCCTCTGCAAGATGTACGATGGTGTATTAAACATAATGACAGGTATATTAATGTTTAAGGTGTAATATTAGAATTATGAAATAGGTATACATTGTTATGATTTGAGTAAGATGAAGGCGATATAGCTTCGAAAATTCTATTAGCTCACAATCTTTGCAAAGAAAATATACTGAGTTCAGAATGAAGTGAAGCAAATTGAGACATTGTATTGCTCAGTGACCTTTAAGATATAGAAATGTAAGAAATGATCAACAAACGCAATTACTTGCCAACAGTTTGGTTATTCGTCAATTGTCATTGGGGTATGTGCTAAGGTAAGTAGATTATCAGTGAATTACATGTCAGTATGGTTAACGTTAGGTTAGTATGTTAGCTGGTTATGTCAAGATTTACTTAACAACTTACTTGTTTACTTAGTAGCTTAGTATCTAGTCGTTCCTCACATACATAAATATGCTAATACTTACTTCCTTAGTTACTTGTTTCCTTGCTTTCTTGCTTGGTTACTTTCTTACTTACCAAGATACTTAATAAGTTTGTTTTAAAATTAATGTAAGTATGCACTGCCCAGTAAATTGAAGTATGTTTGAAAGAAATTAGACTTGCAGACAAATTCCATTAAAGATATCCATCAAAGAGCAATACAGAATGATTGTCGGGTGAAGCCCCCACCTCATCCCCAGGTACATTCTACCCTTTTTTCATTACAGAGAAGCGGAAAGCATCTGCCGAAACTGAACCCTGAGTGAGACCATCCGACAGGAGTGAAGCATGGCATTTTGAGCACTCGTTGGTGTACTCATAAATGCAGAATGTGAACTGAAACATCAACAGATGCTTCGGTCTCTCGTAATCTCTCTTGAATGTCAAGCATTCAGAACCAGATACCCTGCACAATTTATTTTACCTTCAAAAACTAGATTTTATTTATGGCTTTCGCGATATAATAATCTACAGATTGAACGTCCTGGAATACGGCTTAATTTACCTTTGAATAGTATTAGGAGACCCAACAGATAGCACAAAATGCATATTATTGCTGTTTTTTTCAAGCCTCCATGAAGATGAATTGACACTGTTATGGAAAATGTAAATTATTCGTCAATGGTTCAAAAGATCAAGCAAATTCATATAGCTTTATATATGTTGTCATACAAGACTAGGTCAGGTCAAGTCATACATTATCACAGTAACCATTTTGCTTATTAAGCCTCTTGGCACACACATAACGAAATTGAGCACTGACGGCTAAATAGAAGAATAAATTCGATATTAGGCTTCGGTAAAACAATAAACGTGTGTTCTACGGTAACGTCGGCGTTTCATTGTGACTTTATTTCACAAATACTAAATTTTGTAAACAAAGTTTATCGTGTTGCACTTGAACTTCGGACAGGGGAGGGCGAGGGTAAACGCGAGCCATTTTCAACAAACTGAAAATGTAACCAAAGTTCAATGCAGTGTGTAAATAAAGCATTAATGTACCGTATCATTCAGTAAGCTCAAAACAAGACACCTGTGCACATTCTCACACAACCTGGGCAGTTTTACCGAGTCGATATACACAGTCAACGTTGTTCAACAGATCAGGTAGATCGCGCAGTTAAACTAAGCGCAAGAACCACACACTTCTTAAATGAATGCAACTGGTTAAAATCAATAAATTTCGCTACAGCAAAAACTTCATTGAAATATATTTTACCTGCGAGTGCCATAACATAGTGGTGATTTGGAAGTATTTTGACAGTGATATGCTGGTCATAAATTCCATCCTTTGTCTAAAATAATATTAACGTTACTTAATAAACCCTTCATAGTCCATGGTCATAAAATAAGACTACAGTGATAGGAAGTCAATATAGGATGCCCAGTCACTTCCAATGAGTTCGAATTAGGATAGCTGGTGTTTATGTACGCAGTGTATGTAAGACAGAGGGACAATTGATGAGACAAACATGCTGACACACACAGTAGAAACGAGGTGGACTTAAAGATATCACCGAAATATGCGGGTTCAAAAGAGACAACAAAACTAAAAGGGCATATATCAGATGTGTCGAAAAAACTTATTTCTGTACGATGTGTCAAGAAACGAGTAAGCGGCATTTCAAAACCTCCCTAACACAAATGTCATTAATTTCAGAGTTGTAATGCAGTTTGTATGGCACGTTAAATAAGCTTAATGTCCATGTACGTTTAATTTACATTCCAAGAACGGTAAGTATTCTGGTGCCATCTTCACTCGTGGATATAGAAAAATATAGTGAACTTTTTTCAGCTCTGGTCCTTATAAAGTCTTTACAACACACACGGATTCTCCTTTCGCCTTTAAGTTAAAATCGTTTGGGGTTGGATAGTACGAATTAGCCCAACCTCATTTTTACAACAACTTAATTAGATTAGTTTTAACCTTAAAAATCATGTTTACCAAATTACGTGACATTTGATGAAAAGTCTGAGAGATAGTGAAGACAAAAAATTCACCGCACACACTGATAGACATCGGGTCCCATACAATGTCATATTACAGATACACATACACATACACATACAGACGTATATATGCCAATCGAGGAAATAGGCTCACTTCGGTGGCCTTCGCCCGCCGCGTGGGCCAAAAGCTACTTGAGTGCTCAGTGTTTTCTCAACTGTATTGAATTGAAAACAGATCTCATAATTCATGTGTCCTCATATCATAAATAAAGATTTAGGTGTCGTCGATTACTGAATCGCTTTTGAATCAATGGAGGTCATTATAATGAAAAATGGAAGGTTCGTGCAGATAATTACCCAGAGGGAGACACAGCTAACGACAAAAATGCAGGGATAGCAACGAGACACACATATAGACAGGAATTGAGGGACGCAGAAACAATTTTTATGAGCGTTACAGATTCTGATAACGGAGTGCAAAAATTAGCAAGCCTCAACCCCCTCTTTGAATTTCCACTAAACATAGGTAAACTGCAAACATCTTCAAAGAAGTAAATATTGGCCGTGGTCAGGGTGATATAGCTTCAGGTAATTGTTTAGTGCCGAAATCGTCCAAGTGACGACAATTCATATGTGGCTTTCCTCCGAGTGCATTCCTCTGTACCTCGAGACTTGTACTGAGAGGGACTATTAACAAAACGCCTGGTCTACTTGACGATCAACGGCAGCTTAAACACTATGTATTAAATGTATCAAAACGTCTTTTGAATAAGAAATGTCAAGCAGTGGAGAACAGATACACATAGCGAGAGGCAGTAAAAAATTAGCAATTGTAATTTTACAAGTGGCTAGATTATGGCTTTGGACACAGAGACAGCTTTCTCTTTGTTCGGCATGAATTAACATTTGACCAAATATGTACCATCGTTTCTATCGACTGCATACGGGTTATTAAAAAAGATCGTAAACATTTAAACAAGATACACTTTGGTGGTCATTGGTGAGAATCAGCCAGACGTCTTGTTCCGTGTCGAGAATCAGTCTGGTCAATTGTCACCTGTGAATTAAAAGTCTAGCAAATTCTCACCAATGAACGGTGAGTCTAGTTGATTTTCACCAGTAAAATAACCATTCTGACTAGGCTTGATGAGAATTTCGAGTCTCACTGGTGAGAATATAATACCAGCCTTGATTCCAACCAAGGAGTGCATTTCTCACAGCACACCAGTGAGAATTCAAAATGCCTCCAAGACAGCAATGAGAATAACAAGAGAATGCAATTGCAAGAAAGTGTCACTTTCTCGCACAAGTCTCGCACTTTTTTCTACTGTGATGCTGAGAGTATCAAAGCTCACAGAGATGTTTTAGGCTCGGCAACAGATGAAAGACAACAACTGATTCAATACAGGGGTTGTACCCAAAACTGAAAGTGGTACAAAATGAAAGGTGAACTATTTAATGGCGGTGGAACAAAGTGTATAGCAACAGTAATTTGTAATTCAAGACCCTGGACTGATTTATTTTGGCACTTGTGTTTTGTAACTGCTAAGCAACGATAAACGCAACCACGATACGACACGGAGACAAAGGTTTGGCCTAAATGCAGGTTCGATGACACATGCCGAGGCCACTTGCAGATTTAATGGCCTCGGGGGAGGGCAATATCTTAGCAGGATGCACATACTGCCACATCGGAGGAGTCGAGGCGTCATAGCAGTCTCGACGGCGGTGCGGAGTCCCTCACTGGATCCCATCGCACATCTGACATTGTGCTACCGAGCTAGAACTATAGGCCCATGACAGTGACCCCATGGAACTAAATTGAGTTTTAAGTCATCGAAATAAAAGAAATCAGGTCGCACAGATGTTCTAGACAAGGGCAACAGATGAAAACAATTGATTCAATACAGGGATGGTACACATAAATCAAGAAACTCAAAGTGCAACAAAATGAAAGGTCAGCTATTTAATGGCGGTGAAGAAAGTGTATAGCAACAGCAATTTGTAATTCAAGACACGAATTAGATTTGTTTTGGAACTTATGTTTTGCAACTGCTAAGCAACGACTCAACCAAGCGGCAAGGAGACAAAGGTCTGGCCGAAATCGGGGGGTGTGCGGGCATCGTCACCACCTTTCCCTAAGGCCACTTGCAGATTTGAATGGCCTAAGGGGAGTGCAATATCTTAGCAGGATGCACATACTGCAGAAGAAACCGAAAGTGCAACAAAATGAAAGGTGTACTGTTTATTTTATTAATTGTGGTGAATAGAGTGTATAGCAACAGCAATTTGTAATTCAAGGCACGAGACAGATTTTTTTCCGCACCTATGTTTTGTAACTGCTTAGCAACGACTAACACAACGAAACGACATGACGGACAAAAAAGTTTGGTCGAAATTCAGGGGCGATGGGACAGCCGAGCATCGTCACAACCACGTCAACCCGAGGCCGCTCGCGGATTTGAATGGCCTCGGGGGCCGGAAAGGCAGCACGTCACCAGGATGCACGTACTGCCACATCGGAGTGTCGTAGCAGTCTAGGCGGCGGTACGGGGTCCGTCACGGGATCCCAGCGAATATCGAACAACGTGCTACAGGGCACCCACTACAGGCCCGTGACAGTAACCCCATGGGACTTTACTAAGTTTGAAGTTATCCAAAAAAAGAAATAAGACCAGTGTCACTCTCTCTATTTGTGAGTCGCTACCATGCAGTGACGTTAATTCGTTTAGGTTTTTTGATTGCGGAGGGTGGGTGGGATTTACGATGTGAGCTTGAGCGTGGCAAAAGTTAATTAAATTACCGAATCGTAGCGTTGGCCATGCTGATATGTGCATTGGTAACGACACGGCATTGATGACACAAGTAGCTTAGATAGCAGTAATTGAGGGAATGAGGGAAAGAGGTCGCGGATTAGATTACGTCTACTGTACATGTAGCGAGCGGTATACCGGTGAGGCAAAGCTGTCTGTGGTGACCTGTACGGTCAAGTGGTCTTCGCCTTGGTCCCCGTGTCCCTACCCAACGTTAACCATGAATATAGCACATGTGCAGCCATAGTCACGCGTTAAGCCTCACTTACACAAATTCATTTTTTTTACGTGAGGATCATAAAAACGTCAGCAGAAGTAGTTCGTTGTAAAGTTCAGCTGCTGAAAATCGGCACACAATTAAAAGTAAACCAACGTTCGATGTAAGTTGGTTGGAATCGGTCGTGATATTCTACATTGCTCTGTTATCAGAAACACGTCTCGACAGGTCCCTTGCTTTCGGACGTGGAAAACCCCATACAATTGCATTCAGTTTAGAATTTTGTATAAAAAAGCCGCTGAGGAAGCGATTGCTTCAGTAAAGTTGAAACCTCTTCTTGTTGAGCATTCAATAATGAAGTATTTGAGGATAATAGTTAATTACAGGAAAAAAAGCTATGGATGTAATAAGAATGACAGGCCAATTATTTCATGTATCCGTCGATGGGGTCAAAACGAAGCGGTAAATTGAGCGTGAATATAAAAAGCATGGAAAATACTGTTTT
The DNA here is from genome assembly GCA_001465055.1 of Ptychodera flava. NCBI lineage: Eukaryota > Metazoa > Hemichordata > Enteropneusta > Ptychoderidae > Ptychodera > Ptychodera flava. Next base: position 64,683 of record LD345750.1, read on the forward strand.
GTTATCCTAGGTCATTTACAAAGCAATAAAATACTATAAGTTTAGAGCATGTATGTTCGACAGTCGACCGACTTTAAAAATTCTCCGTGAAAACAGAAAATTCTGTAAGTTAAGTGTCAAGACTCTCCATGTGACTGTCACAGTGCATCAGCTATAGAAGCGTACTGCGTATATCAAACCTCGCTGAGGCGGGTTTTGCACCGCAACAGATCGACCACAATTAATTTAATACAGGGGTGCACAACAAAATTCTAGCAACCGACAGTGGTGCAAAGTGAAAGGTGAACTGAAGTTAACGGCAGCGCAACATAATAGCGACGGCAATGTATATTTCAATACACAAGGCACATTTTGTTTTGTAACATACGCTTTGTAACTGCTAAGCAACGGTTAAGCCTCGCGAAACACGAATATCGCACAATGTCTGTTTAACGCGATTTGTGAGCAACAAAGACGTCAGCAGGGGGAGTTGTTGCGAAGTGTAGCTTCTGAGAAGTGAAAAAAAATGAAAGGTGATACAAAGTTCGATGTGACCCGACCAGTCCCAAGATTTGATATTGTTCTAACATCAGAAACGCGTCTCGACGGGTCTTCGATTTTTATGTACCACAGTGGCAGAAACCCTCACGTTTGTGTGCACATAGTTCAAAATTTTGTACAAAAAAGTTGCTGAGGAATCTACTGATTTAATAAGCGTCTTCTTATTGTGTATCCAATGAAGGAAGCATTTGAGACTATTAATAACACAAGACAATAACCCAAGCCATGATAGACATTGCAAGAATGCAACGCCACTTTTTATCCTTCCATTTAAAGCGTTATAACGAAGCAGTAAATGTCATGTGAAAATAAGCAGGAAAACTAATGTTTAGTTTCCTTATTGACTGACTTGCAATAAAGTGCCATACGTGTATTGTGCTTGCACGTTTAAATGACTGCGTCAGTTTGAAATCTGTCTGAGAATACAGAGACATTTGTAGTATAAGCGTCAAGATTCTCCATGTGACTTTGAGAGTGCATCAGCCAAAGAGTATACAGATGACATCAAACATTACAGAAATGGTTGTTTCACTCGGCAACAGATGGCGGCAAATAATTCGATACAAGAATAGCAGACAAAAATTCAAGCAACGAACAGAGGGACAAAGTGAAAGGTGAACTAAAGTTCAATTTTAAATTGCCCCAAAATATAAAATGACAGTGGCACAAAAATGAAAGCTGAAACAATTTCGCATATTCAATTTCCCAAAAGCGGCACAAAATAAAAGGTGAACTAACGTTCATATATCAAATTGTCTTCCGCGCAGAAACATATTTTGGCAAATCCCTGTCTTTTTTCTCGCGAAATTTGCTTGACTACATCTAGCATTTTGAGTTGATATAAGTCACAAGGCCCCTCTTCCGTTGTTGAAGAGGTCACCAACGCAACTTGTAAGATGCCGTCATTGGAACGCAGAACATTAAGCTTATGAACGGTAAACCAAAGTTGCCTGATCTTCAATGTGTGCTTGCTTGGTGTACCAGTGTTACAAAAATAGGCCAGACTAAGTGATTCACTCAAGTAATGCAGTTAATCAACTACTGTGCGGACGAAGAATGGAAGATACAAATCCCGAACAATGAGAGCGCCATGAACTGCTGTAAGATTGGGGCTTTGTATATGTTGAAACGACCTATATACTCTATCAACTTTTAATTCAACAGTACAGTATGAATGGAACGAAATGTATGCGCCGCAAGAGTGGACAATATGGGTTTGTTTGCTTCTCATGGTAATGTACACGTACAATAATGTAGTATACGGTGATTAAACGGCAAGCTCAAGCTAAGCCTTTTTAAATGCGGCTTAAGATAGAACGCATCTCGGGTACAGATATTCGGACTCTCAAACTTTTACAATTTTTTTCTTATATACCACATGTTGTGGTTCATTTTAAAGCTCTTGGTGAAAGAAAACTTTTCACCGGCTTAGTTTTTCGAAATTCGAAATTTTTTATTTTTCTCCATAGAGTTAACACACGGATGGCGGCCATTTTGAATTTCTAATATCGGTAAATCTTGAATAATTTGTTTCTCTAGTACCAAACTTTGCACGGTGACCCCCTATTTTTATTCTTGATTTTGAAAGAGAATGGTTGAAAGATTCCTTAAGGAAAGTTAGAGCAAAAGATTAAGTCTTTCACTTTCGAGGCACATACTACCTTAAAACGAAAGGTGAACCAAAATTCATTCAATGATATTCAGTTGCCCGGAAATCTCGACATCTCAGTGACAGAACAGCAACTGGGCACGTTCGCCATTTCGTTCAAATAAAGTGCATGCCTTTGTATACAGTTAACAGTGAATTTATTACTGCTGTGAATACAAGGAGGAAGCAATAAAAAAAATTTCTGCCACCGAAATACACCCGGTCAGGTCAATAATGTTATGAATACCAAAGCACAAACATTTCACAATTTATGTGCATGTGGGCGAAACATTGATCCTTAAAAGATAAAAATCTTAAATGTAAACATAAGTGTGTGAAACATTCCACAACTGCACTGTGATGAAACTAATAGTGCTAATGAAAGGAAACCTGCGGAAAACTTCATGTACATACAAGGGATTTCAAAACTCTCAAAATATGCTGTAAAACAAAGTAAATACAGTACATAAACTAACACCTCAAAATTTGCCGAGGGCCCCTTCATTCAGGCAAGCGGAGTGTAAAGGTGGGGATAGTTGATGACCTGGTGCTAGGGTCAGGCAACTGCCAAAGTTTGGATTCATCCTGCGGTCAAAAGTGTGGGAAAGAGCAGAATTTCCGAGGAATGGGGGTCAGGATGGAATCCAATGCCCAGGCGAGGGAAAAGTGACCGAAATGACCCCGAGAAAGAGGTGATGGTGGAGACATGAAGGGTAACAGATTGTGTGTTGATAGGTGGTTACCATGCACGGGATGTTATCAGAACGGCACAGTTGTGATGGTGTAGTGTGGCAATGAGGTTACACAGGGAAGCTCCAGCCAGGGGGATCGTAGATGTTAAGAGTATGGGGATCAGATTCCTGGGACAAAGCGACTGTACGAGCCAAGGTTTAGACATCAAATAACGAGACAGAGACGAGGGAACTCGAACCCAGGGGATGATAAGCAAGTATCATACTAGCCTAGGGGAGTAGGGGTCCCAGGGAATAGGTTGACTGTACGAGCCTGGGCGGGAAACATGTATTGACGAAGGAGTAGGGCCCTGGGGACACTCAAACTGTATGAGCCAATGTGGTAAACATGAAACGACAAAGACAGGTGATTTGCGCCCAGGGGTCATGGTACTTGACACATGCCTAGGGGGACAGTCGTTTGTACGAGCCCAGGTGGAGTACATGAACTGACAAAGACAGGTGACACGAGCCAAGGGATCACCGTGATGAAATACAAGCCTGGGGGTCGGAAAGAGTGGGATTGAACAGGCAACGGAGCATGTATGACATGTGACTCTAGCCCAGGGGAACAAAGTGATATGATACGAGCCTGGGGAAATCGGACAGGAGCACACGGCAAACAATGCAAACTGAATGAATGAAACGTGGCAAGGACAAAGGCTGATGAGGCTGTGCACAGTGGCAGAAGGAGCTGACACGCAGAGAGAAAATTGTTTCAAGAGACACGCTTCGCCTGATAGTTTCTGGACGCTGAAGGAAGCAGTGTGGCGAACACACAAAACACATCTCTGTCAAAAACACAGATATCAATAAAAATTGTTTTTTCCATCTCAAGTGCTGACAAAAAATCGTAGCATTACGGTTACTATGGGTGCATATTCCTGGGCTCTCTCTGGCATATTTCCCTATTGTTAGAAAATTTATGAATTTGGTTCGAAAAAATAGCTTCAATGACACCGTGCTCTCATATTACAGAAATACTCGGTACCAGTTGGCAGAATGGTTCCCTAAAATCCAAGAATGACAATGATCAGTTGAAGAGTAAGCTTACTTGAGTTCTTGATTTGTTTTACTATTTTCACCTTTCTTCTACCTCGCATGAATTTTTAAGAAGCCGAGTAAACATTTTTAACGAATGGCACATGTACATCAGCTATAGCATCCCTACATAAATATCAGGCTGACCCTTGCAGCTGTTCTCAAGTCTTTTGTTCGGAAAATACATAGATACATAGATACATACATGGATACTTACATAGATACATAGATATATTCATACACAAATACACACACATACACACATACATACATACATACATACATACATACATACATACATACATACATACATACATACATACATACATACATACATACATACATACATACAGAAACAGACATTTTCACCATATAACCCCCAAGTTGCCTAACCGCCCCCACCTCGCCCTTTTCAACATGCACTTCATTTTTTTATTTTTTTTTATTTAGACTTTATTTAACCTCGATAAACTGTTGAGCCAATGGCTCTTCTCACACAGTGTCGAGAAATCATTAAAATTTACAATATATACATTAAAAATTGCACACATCCATGAAGACATGAAAGGCCAAACATACAATAGGTACAAAAAACAAATGGACAAATTGACGATAAACAATATTACACTACTGAACATCTGTGTCACATAAAAAATGAAATTTACATTTGTCTTTAAAAGCCTGCAATGAGGAGCATGACTTTAAGTCAACCGGTAAACTGTTCCATATTTTTACACCACTGTATGTAAAACTTTTCTTAAAGAACTGTGTTCTATGTTTTGGAATGTATAAATCTTCTCTGGCAGCAGATATAGTATTCCGACTGTGAATATTGTGTATCCTTTTAAAAACATTCAAATAATCTGGAGCTAAATTGTTTTGTACTTTATACATTAAAATTGATTCATGATATAAAATCCGTTTTCTGAATGGCATCCAATTCAGTGTACGGAATAAAACTTCACTAGAAGTATTAAAATCACAATCTAAAAGAACTCTCGCAACAGCTTTCTGGAGTCGCTCAATGCGTCCTAAAAGTTTCATAGAACAGTGACCCTCATTGTTAGAACAGTAATCAAAATGGGGTAAAATAAAACAATTATAAAAACTCATCATGGCCCTTTTACTTAGAAAGGGGCGAATACGCTTGAGTTGAAGTAACTTAAATGCGATACTTTTACAAACAGAGTTAACTTGTTTTTCCCAGCTTAAAGTATCATCAATAATTATACCCAATAATTTATCATGTGTAACACACTCCAGTTGATCTCCATTACATAACATATGAATTGATTCATCTATTCTAGCTTTTCTTTGAGAAGTTCAGTTGCTCAAATGCTTATTAGCGGATAAAAGTGATGAATATATTTATGATAGAAAACTTCGGCAAATCAGACAGATAAAAGCAAAAGACATTTTGAGTCGCAATATAAAAAGATCCATTGCATCACATTACCACATGCAAATATAGACACAGACTAGAAACGGGTATTGTTCAAGGCGTGAAGCGGTTACGTAACCCATCTATGATCGCCTAGCCTCAGGTTGCTCTCGCCTCTCTTTTCCGACCATGCATCCTTCGGTAATTTTCGGATTTTCGCCAATTGTTAAGCGAAAGTATGTTCGTGATAATCGATATCGTGTGTATTTGAAGAGTGTTCCTTAGCCAAACTGAGTGTGATAACTGCTCACTTCGCTGAATAGTAATAACCAGAGAGACTTGCAATAGGTCATGTCATTGATGCTCCGTAACTACCGACCAAAGAAGGGGCTTTACTGATAAAATACAAAGAAGCGCTTGAATCACACATGCCCAGACACATACCAAGTATTCCGTTGTGAGAGGGTCTGCCTCAGAGTGCAGCTGCTTTGAGTTGCGAAAATCAAACTTCGGATAAATTAAATCTCCATTGAAACCTTAAATTGTCTGTAATTCTTGCTACCTTTATGTCAGAAACCTTCTGTTTGATAACTCCGAAAAACTTTTACAGTACAAAAACATCTCTGCACGTGTATTACTTTCACTTCCCTAAACCCCGCATCTTAGGCCAGGATCCGATGTTGACTTAAAATTAATATGCTTCCTTGAGTGAATTGTCTTTTGTTCCGATCTGTGCATTAATGAAAAACTGGGATTTTACTCGAGAATATTTGAACCAAGAGAATACAAGAGCTCAGTTGGTAAATTTTAAGACGGCGCAAGGACAATAAATTCATCATTCACTATGCCAGGAGGTAGTTTCTTCTCTGAGACCTAGCAATGGAGTTTGAAAATAGTTTCACAACATTAATTGCTTCATGTTCTTGAGAAAAGAAAAGCCAACAAAAATTCAGGAGATTACGGTTTGCCTTCCTGAGGGCTTGCTTATTTAACGGAGGCTTACATGCTGTAACTGTCTCAAAATACGCGTGATAAACATCAACGTAATATACGTAAAGGTCAGTCATGTATGTCACGCAGTGCACAAACATTAAAAACTCTTTGGGATGACAGAATACTTGTAATGCGTTTATCGTCAATATGAACATTTTCTAACGTGGAGTAATTATCCCTTTATGTCATAATAAATTGCTCAAAAAAATATATTTTAAAGTTCTATTGACATTCATAACATATACAATATCGTTTTGTGCTGAGATCATGAAATCGTTCAGACAATCTGTCCTCTTTTCAAAGTTCAATTGCTAGAATTGTAAGGAGAAGGAAAGGGAAGTAATATTACCAATCAACAAATTACGGGGAGATAAAAAGGACAGAACAACCTTGGCACAAAGCGAAAGCAAGATAGAAACAGACGAAAGGAGAGACACAAGGAGAGAGAAATCTGCTGATATTTACGTACTGATATCGGAACGTAGAATCTACATTGATTTATACTCCACTCATAAGACTTTAACTTCTCAAGTCTACTACAAATATTTACACTGCAATCTCGATCGTTATCGTGGTTTGTGTGTATTTCACCTCTCATACATCCTCCTTGAGATGGCAAAGTCTATGACTTCTTACACACATGAGTTCAGTAGCCTTACTAAAAGGAACGACAAAAATTATATCATATAAAAAGAAAACATTCTGTTTGCGTTAAGGGAATGTCAGGCAACAGCAATCGGACAAATGTGCAAGGAAATTAATTATTGATTACGCACGTAACATTTATGAGGCTTTTTAGTGGAAAATTATGTTATCTCCATATCAAAATCTTTGCCAATAACTTCCATTGACTGAGGGCATTTTGGATGATCAGAAAACCGACCGTTATTTGAATCGATCGATATTTGGAAGCTTGACACATATCGCCATCACCATGGAGCTCCGTTTCTAGCCCTATGCTATCAGATATATTTTGAGGAGGGAGGGAAGCAATTTTCATGCATTAACGGTTCACTGCGCGCATTCAAAGGTTAACGACATAACCATATGCAAATATAACATGTCCTGTCATGAACGCTTTATAACTGCCAACGAAAGAAGGTGCTTCAATTATAAAATATGGAAAATCGTCGGTTTCCCAGCGCCCACAAGAATTTTGTTGTGAAAAGGTCATCAGCCTTGCTGTGCAAAAATCAAAGGCAAATCTGATCCCCTACATAAACCCTTTCCTCAGGGTGTTTGGCGACACCTTACATAAATGTCTCAGCATGCATGTGAAACACATCCACACAGGGTTGCACAGAAGCGTTGTTCCAAGGTCGAGTCATGCTTTCCTCTTGGTAGCGAGACTCCATGGTACTACAAGTAAGAGGTTGGTCCGGAAACTTTGTCGGTCGATCATAGATTTGTCGTTTGACGTACTGCCGATTGAATGTTTCAGTAAATTTGGAGTTAGACCAAACAAAACATCATATCGAAGAAAATGACAAAAAGATAGTCGCACGTGGCAACAGCCTAAGCAAGATACAGCGTAGACCCGAATAGAGACTCTCAGTAAGAGAAGTTTGTCGATATTTGCACTTTTATACCGAATTTGTCCCAATTTTTCTTTCCTATAAAACTAAATCCATTAATACTATTTACAACAAATATTTACAAATAGATTTATGTCGACTGTAGTCATAGATCTTTGAGTATTTTCCACGCCTACATCCTCCTTGTGATACTAACTCATTTATGGCTTTCAGCAGACTGAAATGCTACAGCTATAATAAATAAACAACCAAATTATTTAATTTCTTCAAAAAATCTCCCTTCCTTTGAACGAATGTCGGGCATTATCGATCAGACAAAAGAGAATGACCCGGGGATGATGAGAATGTAATCACGCTCTCTAACATGTATACGGCGTTATATTTTGTCGAGGTGAGCATATCTCTCGAAAACACTGGCATATATTTTAAAAGTGTCCAAACACTGTTAACGTTTGATAAAAGCTTACCTTGCCAAAAATTTATAGCAAGAGCGATTTTGAATTCAGGAGTCGAGATTAATCAGGGTATACACTTGTCAAAGAGAGTGTTTCATTGATGAAATCAGTAATAAAGATTGTTTCCCACCACCCATATCTTTACTGTTTTTACATGTAACATCTGTTACCACCTGGGCTCGCACAGTTTACCTGTCCCTCAGGAACCCCTCCCAAAAGCCGTATCACAACCGCGGTGATCCCTTGGGCGCGAGAAACCCTCTGCTGACATCATTTTTAAATTCCTTCACTCCTTTTGGGGGTCACTTCAGTCATACTTCCTTCGTTTGGGCTTTGGATTTCATCCTGACTCCCATTTATCGGGAATTCCACTCCTTTCCCCACATGTCGGCCTCTCGGGATGGATTCATCATCAAGGTCATCCAGACCTTGACCCCAAGGTCACCATGCCGGAAAATGCCGAGAGAGTTTGACCGGTTAAGAAGGGCTTGACTACGCAGTTTCTGCGTAGTGAAGCTTCATTACGTATTCATGGTGACCCCTGGCC
>LD345750.1:78198-88850 GCA_001465055.1 Ptychodera flava
CCTCAAGGCACTGCGTCATTCGACCAAGCATTGTTATTGTAATTTCCTGCATAAAATTAACAGCGAGGTCAACCGGTCAAACTCTCTCGGCATTTTCTCTCATGACCAACGACCTTTCCTCAGATCCTTGACTGAAGGGCATACATAGTAAAAGTAGTGGGGAAGACCTGCTTCAAAGTTGAGCTTCAGAGAGAGGTAATAAAACTCAAAAGTTAGAAAACGGTTCCCAATTTGCGCCAGCATGAAATACATTTTGACTCACAGGGAAACATGCACACATAGAGATATGCATACACAGGGAGACATGCATACAATCTGGTTAACACATGCAGAGAATTCGAATTCTAGGTCTACTGGCAGCACTCTCAGCGGAATGTCATGACAACAGAATCGACAGAACGTTACTCGAATTTTCTTCTTTAATAATTAATTCTAAATGAACATTTAACGAAATAAGATATCTTCGTGTGCTGAGATCAAAATGAACTTGAACATCTGAGACGAGCAATTCATCAGTGTTTTATCGGTGGTGTTAATGTATGGGAGGAAGAAAAGCATTGAGAAGGGTGGATTCGGTATGAATTATGTCAAGAAGAACGATAAGGACCGCGAGAGATACAATGCAATCAGTGACCTTAGGACAAGAATTCAATGACCTAAGGTTGCAACAATTGACAAGAGCGTGACAGGAGCGAACTGACTCACACAGGGACAGAAAATTGATGCTACTTGCATTCCGATACCGATGTCAACACTGCGTTGCACCACAGTTCCTTTCAAATAAAACACCTAATTTACAGCGCATATGTTTAAAGGGAGATTATTGTTGACGATCATTCCGTATTTTAATTGTCACTCCCAGACCCTCCTCGTACCTCTGACCCATGTGTTATTTCCAATCATCCCCCCTAAGCTAAGAGTTTGATTTTGATGCTATACTTGGTTACAACAAAAGTTCGTCACCACAAAGAATTCAGCAGTGGGTTGTCATCGTGAATGCCCCTGTAAAACTGGCATAATCAATCGAAAGGGGACTCTTATTTCCAATTTACAAGTTACCTTTGAAAGTCTCGACATTTCGATGTTAAAAACAAGCCACACCTGGTCATATGTCTTGATTTCTTATCATATCTTATCTAAAATTCATTTGTACAAGACTTAGTTTCATTTTACTTAATCTGGTATAATTTGATTGCCTGGGTGTAGTTTTTTTGTTAGCGGCATGCAGTAAGGACATTCATTGGGAGTATATTTGTGCCGAGGTAATATACGAACTCAGGTCGTAAACGTCAAGCAGGCGCCACAAGAGGAATTCCTTAATCAAAACGCTGTACAATATTTGCCGTTCATTATTTGATAGCAATAAACGGATTACAAAAATAGATTTGAAAATGTTCTCAGGAAGGTCCTTGCAATGGTTCTACTCCAGAATGAAAAGAGCCGAATGTGTTCTACAGACTCAGTTCGCTCAACAGATCACATCAATGATGGTGGTTCAAACAAACCCATGTGTACAAACGCTTATAGAAACACACGTACTTCTATGCGCGTTTGCGCATGTGGATTGTTTGTACCGTGATCCACCCTCATTTAAGAATACGGCTTAAATGTTTGGCAACGGCTTACTACTCTTGCATGCAGAGAGCACGTGATACGTGATACATAACGATACACGAGGTAGGCTATCGTTTAGGTAAGTTTCTAAGGGCAGCAAATTATGCTTGTGAACTCCACCGCTTAGTTGAGGAGAAATGAAGACCGGTGAGGCTTTACTGCAAGAAAAGCCGAATAACCAAGGGAACGAAAGGGTAAAATATTTTCAAACAGTGAAGTTGGCAAATCTAAAGAAAATTAAAAGTCCAGAGCTATAAACGAAGTTATGACACCAAACCACGATCCAAAATACTAGTAACAAAATAACCCATAATAAAAAATGTAAACCCAACTGGTGTAAGGGTCCCCTTCCGAGCGGCCGAGCTAGAAGTCGTTGGTGACCTTCGCGTCGAGATCTAGCAACGAAACTGAGGGTGGATCTATCATGCTATACTAAAATATGAGGAAATGGAGAGGACTTCCCGAGAAATGGGGTCACACTTGAACCCAAGGCCCAAACGAAGGAAGAATGACTGAAGTGACCCCAAGCTAGTGTGACGTCAACCAAGAAGCATAATGAATGGATGAATGAAGGCTGTGAGACAAAGGCTCGCTGAAGCTAAGTGCCGTGTGCAAAGCAGTCGGCTGATTAGCCGGACTGAGGCATGGCAGATTGGTCAAGGTCAAACAATAGGCCCAAAAAGAGGGTCTATGGTCAAGCATAGCTGATCGGCTAGTGGAATAAAGTAGAAGAACAAGGGGTGGCAGATAGCTGGGAGTTTTCACAAAAGACATCTGTGATAAAAACACAGATTCCACTACTAATGGGCCGTGCAGTGCCTATTATCGACTGTTACAACTCTTTGGATTTGAAATAAAGAGTGCACATGTGGATAAGTTCGCCTTACTTTCATAGTAGTGAAAAGACTGCAAGTCTATTGAAGTCTTTTCTTTTCTGTAATGATTAATTCGAAGTGAATTGAAATCGCATTTTTAACAAAAGGAGAGACACAATGTCCCTTAGCAACAGCAAGAGATTGCCTTTAACCTTGTATTCTAATGCTTGAATAAAAACGGAAAATCCTGTTACAAACGATAGACAAACACGTCGACTGAAAAGAGGAAGCTAAAGAAAGACCAAAGAATCACTATCGAAGAGCGTGGTGTTTAGAGGTCATCAGAGGGTCACCTCTAGAGGTCCTGTTCATATTTCATCAGGCTACACCCGCTACTAAATCTTGTAAGTCAGAGAACGAACATTGGGTCATCTGAAGCTTAGCAAACGATTGCCCGACTAAGACGCTTTATTTTCTCCTGCCTGCTTGCAAGAATCAGGTAAATATCTTCACAATTCTAATGTAACTGTTTCTGCAATGCTCAACACATTTAACAAACTAAAGTGGAATTTGTTTATCTAGCTTCCGTTTTCATATGTAAAGTGATCACGGCCCTGTATTTGTCCAACGACTGTATAGTTTGGTTGGCTTAACATAGGTGATATTATTGTCGCAAAATCAGGGTAATTTTGAATAGTTTTATGTCCAATGTTGAATGTAACTGTCCTTTCATTTCTGTTGGATGAAACTGATAGGATAAGCGATCAAAGATTACAAAATTCCAATATTCTTGACATTTCTGTAGGGCATGCTACATGACCTTATTAATTGAGAATCCATATTTTACATTTATAGTTGGATGTTCAAGGATGAAATCAGCACATAAAGAACATAAACGCCGAAGCCTTTCGAAGAACCAAAATGTGCACCCTGATAACCCAGCTATTGCAGACGTAACGAGCAAAGGCTCGGCCAGTAATCAGCAAAATGTCTCAATTGAACTTGAATCGATATCCGACGATGAAAGCTGCCAGATTCAAGGTGGGAGTATTACAGACAGATATGGCGATTATGTGACCACCAGAAGAGTTGGACACAAGAAGCCTCACCGAGGTATGTACTCAAAATATGTCGGAGCGTAATTCGAAACATCCAAACATAAGCTACCACCTCCATGCATTACGTACCTACACACCTAGCGACGTACCCATCTACATGTGCATACATGCATACGTGCATACGGACATTATTGCATATTGCTATATGTTTTCTGAAATGAATATATCAGTTAATATTGGAAGAATTGCACTGAGACGACGCAGTGAAAGCATAAGGACTACCTTTGTGTTGATGCTTGTAAACCCTGGTGCTCATATGAGTTTGCAATCATATTTATGATTATAAAACCCTTTCTATCTATCTATCTATCCATCCATCCATCTATCTATCTATCTACCTACCTACCTATCTATCTATCTATCTATCTATCTATCTATCTATCTATCTATCTATCTATCTATCTATCTATCTATCTATCTATCTATCTATCTATCTATCTATCTAACATATAACTTTCTGTTCGTATCATCGAAATCCACTGACCTCCTTACTTTGGTTAAGTAGTTGCCATTCACTATTAGCAGGCTGAGAGGTCATCATTCTGTATAAGCGGACTATATACCACTTTTCCGCACAGCGCCCTCAACCAGATCCCTAAGTTTATTTACATTTCTTGCGGATACATGAATGTCTTTTTTTATATGTCTATATTTTATCATGAAAGGCTATCGGATTTTGAGAGATCAGGACGGCTTCACGATGCTAATTAAGGAAATGTTTAAAGTTGTGGCTGATAGTACACCTAGCCCAGTCATTGATACAGACAGGATTAGCGAAGACAGTAAATCTTGCGTCGGCAGTTCTCCGGCAAGAAATGTTGAAGCTGATAACGTAAAGTCTGATTATGCTGACTACAATGTAACAAGAAGACCTTCCAGCAACTTCAAGAAAACGTGTAAGTAATACACCCCGCTATTTAGCTGGATAATTTAGCACATCCATTATACTACCCATTGATTATGAGGAATTTTGTAGGTCACGGATGTTTACAAATTTTTTTTTACTACGCTCATCCGTTGAGGGAGTAATAAAGTCAACTATGGACTGAAAGGTTAAATGATTAAGTTACTTAACAACTGCCAGCATACAGTGTTTTGAAACTCGTAAATAATTTTTCATCTGTTTAATTTTTCCCAGCACCAGACCAGGATACCTATCCTGAACTCATGGTTAACCTTTTGAAAAGAATCCTGAAAATGTACGGTGACGAAGCAAGCAAGCCTCCTGAAAGTGACAAAACATCGTGTACATTGCATGGCGGAAAATTAAACGAGAGGGACACAAACGTACACCACAGCGTGCCGAACGGCAAAGCAGGGGGAATCAATTCACAACACATAGCGGAAGGAGTAAATAACTACAGCGAATACGATACATCTAAAAGAGAAGTCCATACTAAACCAGGTAACAATACATCAGTTCTGTATTTACAGGTATTGCGAATTATTTTACTGCTTGTATTACCGCTTATGCAAATACAAAATTTAGACAGTACTTGAGATATGCAAAACGACAAAAAATCAATGGTAATGTGATGACACGAAAAATAACGCTGCTACTACTTTTCGAAAAATCTATCCAGGCCAGCTGACTCATAATCGCAGCTTGAGCACGTGTTTTCTAAAACCAAAAATTATTAAGTTATGTATCACTTATGAAATTTTAAGTAAAAACATCACTTTAATATAATATATTTTATTTTCAAAGAATGATATCTTTACGCAAATTTTTGATTATTATTTAAAGCAAAAGAAAATACAACATCAGTATTTGACTGTTATTGCATAACATAAAATGTATTATGTACCCTCTTATATCTTTGAAATGTTTATTTTTAGATTAATACCACATCTCCGTACCGTTTCTTTCTTTTCAGTTCCGTGTAGACAGTGCTGTGAAGATGGTTTCATAAGAAATGGTAGCCACATTGAAGCTGCAATATCTTCCATGACAGAAGATTTGAGGAAGAAAACAGGGGGTGAGTGAAATACAAGCGAAGCGGCTAAGAACTGGAAAGTATATTGCAGTTCACTTTATTGAATATGCAGCTCCTGTAAACACATTTCCGATGTCAAACAAATATAATACTGTTATGCAAATATTAGTAGTCAAATGGTACTTGTAACACTCCTCATCTCGTTTCTTTTTTAGAAAAACAAACGGCTTCTCTTCTATCACCCAAATTGACACCACCATCAACGTTTATGATATGTATCGTGCGCATGCGCAAATGCCATTTTTAAATATATATGTATATATGTATATTTTTAAATATTTTTCATATATATATATATATATATATATATATATATATATATATATATATATATATATATATGAAATATATTTGTATGTGTTTGCAAAGTGCTAAATACAAAAGTAGAGCGGGATATATAAGGGTTGCTTGAGAAATTATTTTACAATTACATCTCTACAATGACACTGAACAAGTTTAGTCTCCTGACGGGTAAGCCTCGCAGTTCAAAAAAACAACATTGTAGAGGGGGAAATTTAAGATTATTTATCCAGCAACCCTTACATATATATAAACAATGACTGTAGTTTTGTGCGTATCAGTTCCCAAAGGGCAAATATCACATAACTATTACTTGACGAATCGTGATACCGAATTTGCAAACGTCGAAAAAGCAATATATTACCTTTGTGGCCCTGAGAAAAGGTGTATATGCCCCGATCTGCGGCCTCGGAAAAGAGTGATGGGTTTGGAGGCCATTAACATTAGTGGCAGTGTTTAGCAAATTTAGGTACATTTGCCATGTTGAAAGTGTTTCGTTAGGGTGTTTAGAAAAAAAAAATTGACAAATAATTTATTATACAGTGTCACTCATGGTTGAAGTGACGACAACTCAAGATAGGAAAGATTCCAACGAATCCATCTCAACGTGCAAGATACATTCGCAAGAAGCAGATCAAGAACGGCAGGAAGGATGCGCAAGCGCGTTATTGGAAAGGGTAAATTGTGAGCCAGAATTTATTCAAATTAGTTTAAATTAGTTTTTTCAGATTCTATTGTTGCGTAATACCCCATTCATTTAAAATGAAGTGATCACATAGTTAACTACCTTACAAGATTTTACTAACAATCTTGAATACACCACTATTGCATCAGAATATCAAAATTGTCATTCAGTGAGGGTACATAAGTATTTTTAGTGGCTCGTAATACATTTCTCTTCGAGGTAACAAGACCGCTCACAATCTATTACAGGTATTGTTACCTCATAAAAGTGTTCAGATTTGTGTATACGCTACGCTTGTACATACGACTTTCCTTTTAATTTGCAGATCCGCTCATCAATGTTGTGTTTTGGCAGTAAGGAAACTCACTGTACACAAGGCAAAGCATATTGTGCTTCGAGTTACTCAGGCAAAGCAAAAGGAGCGGTGAGCAATTCTCTTTCACGTTAATTTTCACAAATAATACCAACAATTTTATGATGTTGCACTCTTAGTAAGCACGTGTGGCCGGGGAGCAAACTAATTTGTTACACTTTCTAAATTTACACGTACAGACAAATAGTAAAACAGACATCCATCTCTTTAATTATTCTAAAACTTTAAAACACTCTTCACTCACTATCTGCAGGGCTTCATGGTTTGTACCCAATTACCATCATAGTTTGAATCAAACTCCGTCGTTTCCGAACTTTAGAAGAATATAGGACCTCTGTAACTTAAAGACCAGGGACTTAATCCCTGTATCAAGTTCGTCTCGACTCTAAAAGGATTATGGAGTGTCATAGCCTTTTGCTTCCCATTGAAATTGTAATCTAGTAACTGTCTTTGTAAGACAATCTGACGCCGACACAGGCCTGTAAGGTAAACTGGGTGCAAGGTTGCTCATTTAAAATGACCAGTTTTCAGTTTATTAGGACCCTCTGTATATTAATTTAGTATATTGATGACTGGACCTCTTTTTAAACAAATGCAACACACTTTACATAAAAATATAACGTTCGGCCAACGTCGCTTGAACTCCCTCCCGTTTTAGTTCATTACTTTACGAGTATGTTGACCCAATTTGCACAACGATATGAAAACACTGTACTCAAGCTGATTTCATTTCTTTTATTTTAAATCTTGATCAAGGTGGCTGGAAAGGCTATTTTTGCACCAATTCTTTTCTCAGAGTTAATGTCAAGTTTTGAGTGTTAAAATCAAGATATTTAGTTCAAATTTTCAGGATAAGTCCATTACTTCATACTTTCTCCATAGCATATAAAAACTTGTATATTTGCAGCCATTATTTTGAAATATTACACGAGTAAATATTCAAATTTAATTTTTCATATTATTTTACATATTTGAATTTAATAATAATTGGATAGTACTTAATATTACCCAATTAGTTATAAATATGTTGGCCCTATTAATTGTAAGAAATGTACGACAGGATTTGTAAGTAAAATTTGTTTTTATGATTTTACATGGGTTTACATGTCAAAAAAATATTAAATAATTCTTTCAAATTTGAAAATGTGATTTTTCAAAACGTACTTCAAATACAGGAAAAATTGTCCCATGTTATCTTGTCTGTAATTTTGTAATAGGCTGTAAAAAAGCCATGTCCATATCTCATTTTAAAGGTTGGATTCAATTGGCATAAAATTATGTAGGAAAACTGTTATTTAGTCAAAAAGGTTTAAAACAATCAATATTTGCACCCCTTTTTTGAAGTCACAGAGCAGTCGTATTGGTCAATCTCACTTTTGACACCTCTTTTACACTAGAAAAAATCTAAAAATGCATTTACAATAGCAGTCACGCATTCTGAATGCAAGCACTACCTTGTCAAACTTTCCTGAAAAACAGCAAAAAAGCTAAGGGAACTCTACTATAGTTAAAACACTAAGGTCTCCCAACTTCTTCTTATTTAGTCAGTTTTTCAGAAGTTTCAACAGGCTATAACTCTGCAATGCCTTTGACCCCCAATGTGTATTTTTTTTTTATTCCACAGAGAATGTTGACTACTTTTATATTTTCATAGCTTTATTGAAGTTTATAACTGACGCTCTAGCCTTTCCAGCCATCTCAAGTCAACTGTCCTGCTGTCTTGCACTCTTAAATAGTAGCGGCATGTCACAAAGGATGCTGTGCTTCAGTATGTAGCCTCCATTTCTCTATCGCAAGTCGAAGATCATCGTAAAACACAACACAACACGTTACACATTTTCGCTTCGGAAGGGCGTACAGTAGTAAAATTTTCGCTGGAACTACACCCAAGAATCTGCGTCTAATTGTCAGATTTCCAAAAAATCGAAATCGGCAAAGATGCTAGCGGCAGTTCAAGGAAAATGGGTCATTGAATTATTGTCTTTTTACTAAACTAGTTTCTGTCAAATAATGACAAAAGTTATATGTATAATTCATTTTTTTAGTTTACGTCTTTTCAGGCGAGTTGCGTAGGTATGTAGTAAATCGTTCGAATGTCGTATGGTCTCATGTAATAATATCAATACTTTAGCAATGACCCCGCCGCACACGGAAAAACACGAACTGTTGGTACAATGCGCGACATATCGCGTGAGCGGCGAGGCGAGTTATATATGAAGCATTTTTGTAATTTTTCCATGGGTTATATAATAATCGCAATCATACCAATCCACAATCCAATAACACCAGGTCAAAATCCGTAAGACAACAGTTGTAAACACAGACACAAAACAGCACAGAACAGACAGCAAATAGACGGCACACAAACAAAGTCAAATCCATGAAAGAAAGACACATGGACCCCCGGCCAAAATACCAAGAAGTGACGTCAGGTGTTTCGAAAACAGCAAGCGCATCCCGCCCCACATGTGGCACCCGCCATACATCAATCCGTAAGTCAAATACGTAGTGGTCACTAACTAAGGCCCCATGTCACCGATGCCATCAGTGATCATTTGTCGAAGAGAGATATTGTATTTATCTACCAGCTTGCAATACCTGCCAAAAAAGCGTTTGAATGAAGAGACAAGTCTTGCTCTGGTGTAACCTTGATTTAACAGTTTGTAAGAGAGATGGCCATGTCTCTCTACAAAATCACGATACGAACAGCATGCTCTTGCATATCGAATAAGCTGGGAAATGTATACCCCATAAGCAGGTGAGAGTGTTAGGTTCTGTTCAGTAACCGGTGGTACGCGTACGAGGCATGCCCGTCGTCAGTGAAAGTGCATTGCAATGGCGATGCGAATCAATGAAATACGATGACGGTCAAGTTTCACTAAAATAAGATTGTTTTGCAATTTATGTCTTGATTTTTCGCATTGATGAGCTTCAGATTGTCCATGGAATAGCCAGTCATCGATTTCATACATGTTATTAACTATCTTATATGTCGTGTACTTACTTGTACGCCAAACAGATGTCACTGAAATGCCACTTATATGTTAAACATACTCTACATTTATTTAGGGCACCGCTAAAGATTCAGTTCAGAATGGTAAAGACGTCATTTACACCGACGAATATCATCAAATGCAACTGCATATGGCCGCAGCTGAAAATGACTTCCAAGAGGTTGGAAAATTGCTAGATAAAGGAGGTAAATAGGACACCTTTATTTGTTAATGCTAAAGCAACAATTACAACTTAATATGAGTTTTTTTGCGCAACCCTCTCAAAAGTAGTTAACAGTTGTAAAACAAACATATGTTCCGTTCACGCAGATTTTTTTTACTTTTTTAAAATTAAAATTTTGAACAGACCGACGTCTTTTCATCTTTCAGTCGATATTTCTGCTAAATCGAGATATCAGGGCAGAACAGCCCTACACTTTGCGGCCGCAAACAATGCCTGTAATGCCGTGGAAGTTCTTCACAAACGTGGAGCTGACACGCATTGTGAAGACAATTTAGGAAGGACACCTCTTATGCTTTCAGCTTTTAGAGGTATGTCTGTACTTTAATCAACGGTTTTCTATATTCGTTTTCTGTTTGGTTTTATACTTTAAGCAGGGGTAATTTCTTATCGTTTGATGCGAAAGCAAGTACTATGTATAATAATCGCAATCATACCAATCCATAATCCAATAACACTAGGTCAAAATTTGTAAGACAATAGTTGTAAACATAGACACAAAACAGCACAGAACAG
>LD345753.1:0-25158 GCA_001465055.1 Ptychodera flava
CCAGGCCGAAGAAACTGACCAGTCCCTAAGTCACAAAGAATAAAAGCAAATTTCTTTCAATTTCTTTGAAACTAATTCAGGTCTCTTGGAGTTAGTATGACAAGTGTGTGTGGAATGCTCGGTAGCATCCTTGCACCGCAGATTTTGCTTGCCCGGAAGCTGTGGAGTCCTCTACCTCAAGTCATATTTGGCGCTATGCCCATCTTGGCAGGACTTCTCATACTGCTGTTACCAGAAACGAGGGGAAAGAAACTACCTGAAACGATAGGTGGTGGTCATAGTTTCGGAAGGTTGGAAATTTACCTTTCTAGAATTTATCATTTGTAGGTTTTGTAGTATATGCAACGGTTCCTTACGTGTCAACATAGTTGATATTTTTTATAGTTTCTTTTGTAGAACACGAGTTTAAAAATTAATGAACGAATCATGGCATGATTAACTTAAATTAATAGGAAAAATTCAAACAACGACCACAACAATTTTTAGCTCATATTTGGTTTTGTATATAAATACCAAAAAGAGCTTATATGATTTGTCGGTGGCGTCTGTATGCACTGTCTGTATGTTTGTGGGTATGTATGTGCGGATGTATGTCCGTCACACACAAAGGCTCCCATACCGCCAGAGCTACCATCTCAGTATTTGGTGTACAGGTATATGCAGGGGTTGAGATGTGAATTTGTGCAAATGAACACATCAGTGTCAAAAATGTGCAAATGAGGTAAGAAAAAGTGAAATCCTGCAAATGTGCAGGAGTGATGGCATGCCAGTAAGAAACAGGCCAACTCCACTGATATTGAGTCATTTCCTGTCATTGTTTATGAACTGTTACATATTAACAGACCTGCTCAAACCATAGACAGTAGAGGGAGGAAGACCGTCTATGCTCAAACTAAGAGGGGCTTGTTTCTATTATGCATGTTGCTAAAGTTGACCTCCAGTACCTAAAGTTTCAGACCTTAATTACTTTTGTCATTCTTGTTTTTCTGGTTTAAATATTTCTTGTTGTTTTTCTGGTTGTACTGTGCAGAAATCATTGTCATAACATCAACGTAGAACTTTCCTGCACTGAACAGATAGAAACAACATTTATTGTTGATCATTGGTAACCCATACTGGTATATACCAATTCTGATCAAATTTGAGCGACACCGTATAATTGCGGTATTTTTTAATTAGATAGAAAAGTACTTAAAAGGCTGTTCAATGCAATGAGGTATTTGTACTTTACGATTTTATGTACAACTGCATCTGTAGACATACAGTATACTTGATGGACCGCATTTTCATTCTGTTTGAACAAATTTATGTTCTTTTATTTTGATTATCTCTGTAGAGAGCGCCAACAGACGAACGTAGAAAACCCGGAATACGCAGAAGGTAGACGTGGCATTACTCAGAATACAGCAAACTTGCCTGGCAAACATTCTCCGAAGAAAGATTCATGTCAGACTTAGTTCAAAAGACGTATATGCAGACATGGAGTATATGACTATTTTGAAAGCTGGACTCACCATTGGCTTATTTACAGAGTCCATCGGTTCCTGTTCATGTAAACAATTGTTTGAAATATCTCTTCTTGTGGGCAATGGATATCATTCATTAAGAGGCCACGCGTAATGACGTGGTCTTGTTTTTAAAGTTATCGAAAAGAAGAAGACAGTTACTTTTCCATCTGAAAATATACCTTTGCTCACTACACCAAATTACGCGTACCAGGCAGTACGAGTGCGGTTACATGAGATAGGTTTGCATGAATAAGAAAACTTATACAAACACATTAGGCGTTCTGTCTTTTAATCTACTTTCCTGCTTTTCAATTATTCCTAGCAATGTCATCGTAAAGCCTCGACCTAGAGTAGCTTAAGGTATATCTTCTATCTAAGAAAACCTGACAGGAAAGGAAATAGCACACGCTTTAAAGTCAGAGAGGTCATACTCAATAGTTACTATAGTCTTGATATCAACTATGATACTTTTGCCAGTGTGGGTACAACCTGTAGTGTCCAACATCAGCCATGATCATCAGGAATGACCCAGGAAAAGTCTACCAAATCCGATGTGTGCATTAACTGTTGTCAAAGTCGCAGGAAAAAATACGCGTTTATTTTTGACGAAAGAGCAGTAGATGAAAATAACACAAATATTTCCAATTTCTATTCAAACTCATTTTCCCTTCTTGGACATCTACGCTCTCAAATGCATCCAGCTAGTTAGTAAAACATGATAAGTTAAGTATTTTCCACTTTGTACGAATTTTATCATTCTTGTAGCCTTTCACTGTTTTTCTTTTTAAAAGTGAAATAGTACTTGCAATGAAATGAACGAATTTTAGAAAGCCTTCTATTGGTTTTGAGAAGAAAATAAATCATCAAAGCTACTACATGAGAGCAATTGAAACCATTTTCGAGTTAAAGGTAACAAAAAGAAAGAATCAAAGTGACACAAATTCCATTTTCAGTTTTAATGATATATTATATTTACTTTTTAAAGTCCACTTTAAGCATTGCACTGTATCAATCCATATTGCTGAGGAGAACTTCCTGTCAAATACTGAATTTTGTGATTTCTCGTGTGATTTCTCTTGTGAGTACCCGTTGTTAAAATTACAAAAACATCAAACTCCACTAAAAACATTGATCTTTTGTGCTATGGATGTCGTGCCTTTCACAAAGACTTTGAGTGTAAAAATTACAATTCATTAGTGACCTGGTTAGGTGAACTCTTCCTTCGGAAGAGAGTACAACAATCAGAGGCGTTTTTTCAGTAGTGAGGCGAAGGCACTTCCTTCTTGATTCTGCAATGTGCTAGGTGAGCCGTACTCCATGACTTTCCCTTCACTTAATACCAATACGCTATCAGAGTCAATAATACTGGCTATGCGATGCTGAAAGAAATTAACATAAAAGGGAATATTACAATAATTGAAAGTAGGTGAAAGAGACAATTTACATAACACAGAGAATAATATATTGAGTATAGGATTTTAGAAGTCTCTTTGGACCTTTTTCATGGCGATGTATTTCAATAAACGTTTTATTCACGTCAAATTTATTTCTCAACAGGCAGGAATAAATAATAGTCTACGGTTTTGCACTTTTTGCGTTGTAAATATTGATAAGCCAATTTGTGTCACACTGACTTTCAGAGAGCTTACACCTTGAAATCTGACCTTTTACAGGTTGTGTACAAATATTGGACACAGTGCCTTTGACTGTCTAATAACACATTTCTTAATAAACCCTTTGGATGTTATTATAATCATTGTTGTCATTCTATGGGGCAAAACTCACCGCAATTGTGATCACAGTCCGGTGGGCAAACGCCACAGATATAACATTTTGTAAAATCGCATCCTGAAAAAGAGAATATCAACATCATACCGGACTGTAGTTAAAAGTACTGAAGACACACTAGATGCATCTATTCATATTATTTTCATGATTTCATTTTGTAACCATTTGCTCTGTCATGCAACAGTGCTCAGGAAGAGATATGTACATCAGCTTATTATTACAGCTTCCGCAGAAATGTGTCAGTACATTAAACGATACAGCCTCAGATATGGTAGCCAAAGTAGATGTTTATTTTGCAACTGTAGATTATTTACAGGTACTCTCATTGAATACAAAACTAAACTGAGAATGAACTAAAAGATGATAATACGTACAGTTTCCATGTCAACGGATGCTGTTGCTTCATCCATGATAAGAATCTTTGCATTTCTGAGAAAAGCTCTGGCCAGGCAGAAGAGCTGTCGCTGACCAACGCTGAAGTTATCACCATCTTCAGATACATACGAGTCTGGACGAGACAGGAATACAAGAAAATATTTCCTTTGTTGGAAATGGCATCATGCCACACAGGGAGATGCCAAATTTAGGTTTATAAACAGACGATGGTTGCATTTTTGTAGAAAAGACCGTAACTGTTTAATATTACCACTCCTCTCTTCTCACTTTCCAATGGAAAAGCAAACAGGTAATTGTGAAGCAAATGCGAGATATAAGTTTATACGGTGGAGTATTTGCAAAGTTTATTTTACTATTACATACCCAACTTATTGTCGAGACTAGCCACAACTTCTCTTAGCTGGGCTATTTCCAAAGCTTCCCACAGCTCTTCATCACTTTTTGAGCAATAAGGATCCAGATTAAACCTTAATGGAGATATGATGTAGTGATACAGATTTAGAATATGAATGAAGTGATGGCCACAACAAAGACACGTCATATAAAATACAACACACCAATTTGCTTTGACTGAGAAAGCTGCTGTACACTTGTGGCTGGATTTGAAAACAGCGAATGTTATCCGTGAAATCAGGGGATAGGAAGAGGGAAACGATTTCGTTGCTTTTAAACAACAAAATCAAGAACATTTATATACAGCTAACGCTGTTGTCCTTCTTCCATAGCCATATTCAATGAAATTACATGTACAAATGTAATAACCAACACGACGATGTTGTGCTCATTGTGCTGATGACAAAATCGAGAAGACACGCTAAAATTATGCTTTTATTGTGATCTGATGGCTTGACCTTTTAATGATATTTGTTGTACAGAGCTGACACACTGAGATAATATCGTTTTGTATCCATACTACATGAGGAGCACAGACTAGGGCAAATAGTAAAACTTTGCCTTCTTTGATGGCATCGAGCATTGGAAAACGGATCATATCATCTACCTGATAGTCCCAGCAAAGAGTACAGGATCTTGCGGAATTATGACCAGTCTGCTACGCAGAGTCAGCAGTGACACGTGACTGATATCTATGCCGTCGATTGTTATGCGTCCTAGGTTGTAATAAAAAGGATTTACTGTGAACATGTGTAGCTATAGAACGCAACATAGGATGCTATGTTTCCCAAAACGACCAAATCTGACATAAGGTTAACGATGTCTTGCATACCTTTAAACGTATCGATGATCCGGAAGAGGGCCAATGTGAGTGAAGATTTGCCACTGCCAGTTCGGCCACAAATTCCTACCTGAATTGAGAAAACAACAAAAAACACATCATACGTAAATATTGGTAAAATAAATTTCAGATCAAAGCTTACACATTGCTGTGATAATCAGTAGGTGACATGCATTGCATGTTAGTTATGCATCTGTGATGTGACTATAAAGTGTTCTGCATTTGTCGATACGCAAAACAATGCACGTGGTCGTCTTCCCAACCCGGTCCACAGACCCTTCTTCCTTAACGCGACCATATAGATCAATACGTACGCATCACCTTCGTTATTTGTTTACCTTTTCTCCTGGTGTGATATTAATGCTAACATCTTCCAGTACTGGGTCCAAGTCCGGCGCATACCTAACACTCACATTTTCAAACCGAATATGTCCTCTGTTAGGCCAGTCAGCTGGTGGACTGTAAACACCTACAGTTAGTGGGTTAAGAACGGAACTGTACATTACTGTCCATGAGAAAAAATGGGCACACACTTAACCAACCAATGCAGAGATTTCTTTTACATGAATAAATAAACAATGAATAAGTTAAATAAATAATAATCATAATTGATAACTCTTATTTATTTGTCATATAGTTGGTGTATGACATCACCTCGATATTCTTCTATTGGGATTTGTGAATAGTGTACAACTCTTTCCACTGCATTCATAGCCATCTCGCATTCAGCAACCATTCTAACCATCCAGTTCAGCTGGCCACATATCTGTAACAGAAAAACATGAACAATGTAAGTTATTAATAAGAAGATAGTTGATTATCGATTTATGTGAACTGTTGAAAGGACTCGGCATGTTTATTACAATAGCTAAATATTTATTTGAGAGAAATTTGTCAACGTTTGTTGTCAGTATAGATTTTCTCGGCATGAAAATAAATACTATCCTTCACAAGGATACGAACCTACGTTACTTAAAAGTTGTTTGTTAAACAATACCTCTTCCTTCAATTGTTCAGTAAAATTGCTGTTTTTTCTGTTGTTAACTTTGTTTAGTGCAGCAGGGGTAATTGATCAGTTCATATGCAAAACTATTAAATCTATCTTGTTATACAGTTACACATAGGCTGCATATATATATATATATATATGTATGTATATATGTATGTAATGTATGTAGATATGTATGTATGTATGTATACATATTTTATATATATATATATATATATATATATATATATATATATATATATATATATATATATATACATACATATATTTATAAATTTATATATATACATACATAGCTACCTAACGACCCACCCCAACACATACATACAGACATAAATACACACATAATACAGATCGGCTTAAGTTAAAAACGCGCCTCGGAGACAGTCGGAATGTCAGAATTTTTTTAAATTCTCTTCTGATATACCACTTGTGGGAGCTCATTTTATACCTCTTGGTGTAAGAAAAAATTTGACCCTCTTTTATTTTTTCGAAATTCGAAAATTTCATTATTTTGTGAAAGAAAATGGTTAAAGATTCTTATGGGAAAGTCTGAACAAAAGTTGAGGTCCTTCACTTTCGGGGCGCATACATCCTCAACGTATGATAGTGTACGGTAAAATCCACTGAGTGGGCACACGATAAAGATACTCAAACCTGTGCGCTCACACAGCCACCAAGAATGCTGTAGGCATGTTTTCTGATCCAGAGAACTATTCATACTAAATTATGTCATGTAGACCAATTACTTCGTTCAAGGTGGTCCTCCCTGAAATTGTAACTTTTTCTTTCGACCTGGTAATTCTATGACCTTGTATGATTTTGATGACTGGGTTTGTTTTGATGTCATATCCGTTGAAAAGAGAAGGATGAATCCATTGTACCATCATTTGTTCTTTCAGATAGCTGATAGCAATTTTCAAACATGAAAACATCAACTGATGCCATTTCCCTCAAAAACACAAGAATTTCAACTACAAGTGAATGCATCATTTTCAAGCAGGATATATTCAAAACCGTAGAAATATCCGGTTGCATTCACAGTGGTGGAGGTGGAGCTCTTTTATTATTTATACACTTTTAAGTACTGCAAAACCGGCATTTAGAGGTCCATGCCTTGTCAGGGACATTGATATCCGATAACGACCTATTCCATTGTCATCTTCTCTACCGTGGGCATGGCTTTGAATGTACTTACCGACAGTGCAAAGGTGATAGCTAACCCAACTAAGCTTGGTTGAAGATCGGCGAGAATACAACTTAGGAGCGATCCTAGTCCAGCTAGAAGAATGACGAAACCGCCGAGAATTTCCTGTAATTTGAACAAGTCAAAATTATCCCCAATCACGTCATGTCAATATTTAAGCTGTAAGAGTAAATTTGTCAAGGGTTATGAATTGTAATTTAGTTTGACACAAGAGCAAAAATAAGGCCATCTAGTCTTATTTGTTTACAGTAGTATAAAGGCACATCTCACAAATCAGATTGTTGCATTCATGAACACATTTATACTAAATTTTTATCACTACATATAGCACTTATTGCCATCAGAGTCATGGCGGGACTTCAGATGAATGTGTAAATGGGTTATATCTCAAATTTCCATGAAGTAGGATATTTTGTTTGACGTCCTGGAACCACTTGAGCTATCCGATCAACTGAAGAGCCTGAATGTTGTATTCAACACAAGGATACATCAATTGGGGCTTACCGGAAAAGCCGGCCCGAGACAAGACAACCCGAGACGACCAAGGCCCCTTGTGCTGATGATCGGAAAATTTGCTCTTTGCGCCCTAATGGTCTCACATATTCACAAAGCATGCAGAAAACATTTAGGCCTCGTCCTTTGCAGTAATATTGTATCAGTACGACATAATATGTTCAAAAGATTTTATCAACCAAACTGTTCACGTCAAAGTGCTTCACAGGAAACTACCTGCATAAAGCTGTAAAATGTTTGGCCCACAGTGCGTGTGCCGGCTATTTCTCTCATGTTGTGAAGCACCTTCGGGCCGGCGCTGAGGCTAAAAAAATAAATTGTGCTGTTCCGATAACATGGTTTTCAAAAATAGGGTAGGTAGGTCGGCAGGGATTTTTTTTCCAAAAGATTTTTAAATATGCACTTTTCAGGGGTTCAGGGCGATCAAACACTGGCCACATAGGCCTAATTTTCAAGAAAGACGTATCATACATATAAAAGGAATAAAAACATATAAGACGTCCTCTTTCAAGTAAAAATCAAATGCGAGGTAACGAACACGTGATTTTACGGGTTTTTTCTTTCCTTTTTTTTACTTTATTGTTTACGTAGCTCTAAAAAGTTCAGGCAAAAAATAGGGTAGGTCGGGTTATCGGAACAGCACAATTTTTTTTCTTTCACCTAAACGCTCAACACTACACTGTGGCGCTACACAGCTAACCGGCAGAAAAACCAGTGCATGGCCCGTAGGTTATACTTATTGCAGCTAACCTGTATATCGAGTATTGTATAGAACTCTGGGCTAAACCTTGCATGAAATTGAAACCTACACGGACACACACAGCCACCACCTCTTCCATGCGATAACCACCACAGACTAGTTATTTTATTTTTATTGTATTTTTATTGTATTTTT
Organism: Ptychodera flava; assembly: GCA_001465055.1. Lineage (NCBI taxonomy): Eukaryota > Metazoa > Hemichordata > Enteropneusta > Ptychoderidae > Ptychodera > Ptychodera flava. Next base: position 8,551 of record LD345753.1, read on the forward strand.
ATTGTGATGGGGTCGTATTTTCTTTGATTCATATGAAATTTGTTCGACATTTTGCTGTGAACGATCTTCTGCTTTGCTCTGACATTAATTAGATTTGCTATCACAACAGGGTGCGGCTCGGAATGTGTAAAAACGGGACTTACATGGTGACTTTGGGGCCCGGTTGTCCGAAATTTGTCTCAGGTCAACACGAGTCAGGCCGGATTTTTGGTAAGCCCGTCAAGTGGTATATGCATTAATATTTCCATCCCTTGCCTAGTATGTTTTCATTGATCTCTCTAAAACGAGTCAGCCGATCGAGAAAATCATTAACTACATACCAGACGAACTGTTAGCCATCGATAACTGGAAAGAACGTACATCTGCACTACGTTGTTGGTATCAATGGTTTCTAGTAACCGTTTCTTGAAACGCCTCTCGTCCCTATAATTAAAAAATGACACGGTATCTGTTATCATTTGCATGGGAAGTCGCTTACTTCCGTCACTTAATCCTGCATCAGCTCATTCCACTGTAGAAATGCAAGGAAAATACTGTTGTGATGTTCTCATTGTCTCATTAAGCCGAGCTAAACGAAGATGAACTTGCAATATGATGGTGTAATAAATGTTACCCGGTACTACCATTAATTATTTATATTTGTTGTTCAAGATGGTTCTTCCTAAAAATTGTGAATATTTGTAATTTAAAAATTTGTAAATATTTGTATTTTATTACCTTGAATCATTTGGTTATTTGGTTTTTTGACGTTATATTAATTTGAGGATGCAATGATCAAGATTCTCTTTCAATATCATAGCAAGTGCTGAAATCACCATTATTTAAAAAAGATCACACCCATCCAGGTCTTTCTTTGAAATTGAGGCAATTTCATTTACTCAGAAAGAGGGACGCCCTCATGTTCACCTGGTACTAACAACCGTAGGTTATACTTAATTCCAAATTCTATGAGCAATTTTCAAAATCATCCACGGTATAGCATCCAATTATCAAATGAAATCGATTGAGCGGTATTTTCCGTTGTTATCCCTTTCGACTGGTAAATGATGTTTGGATACGTCATCAGGTAAGGCTTCAGTAAAGCTTCCGGCTACAGGGCCTTCTCTGTTAGTGCACCATTTCTCCGGAACACCTTTCTCTAGAGATTCATTCTACAAAGAATGTTGATTATTTTGAAACCCGTGTTTTCTCTCGACTACGAAATTGCGCATTTCGAGCCGTCGCCTGCCCTGAAAAACTTACCAACAGAAAGGAAATCGCACACAAAACACTGCAGGCAAAATCGTCCATGAGTGTGCGACCTAAGCGCATAGTGTAGTGATCTGTGAATTTGCTGTGGTTTCTAGTCGTAATATTCACTCGGAAAAGACAAAATATCACCTGCCATTCAGCTTTGGTGACGTGCATGACTTGGAGTAAACGCATTGCGAAGAACAGCCAACGACATAGTTGCGGTGCAGTCTCCATGGATGCTATTGAAATTGAATTTCATATTTTCATAGTTGTCGAGTTTAAAACTTGGAAAACTGTAAAGTGAGCTTTGTGTAGGCAAGCTTCAATGACGATCGTTCGCGATCAAATTGAAATGCAATCGTTTGATCACCGCATACTTTCATGGTTTTAAAATCCCCAATTTGAAAAAAAATCGTGTCCAAGGGAACAAATACGTCAAATTCTGAGTCGGGAGACCCTGTGGGTGACAATCGACAGAAGATGGAGAGCAGCCAAGCACATCCCAAGCTGACAAACATCATGATATCGATGCTAGAACGGTTGCTGCATCTGACATACAATGCAGATGACGCAACTGAACTGGGCAGCTATCGTATTGATATTGGGGAAAGCGCTTTCTAGGAAGGCAAAATCAACATCAACACTGCCCCTAAAAGGTCAAGTTTGCATCCCAAGTTTGACGAGTGGGGCACAAAGTGCCCCTTTAAATGAACATGCAGAGTAAACACTGGAAACAAATCTTTATACTGACATTTCAGAGATCTTGCCATGATCTGTGCAGTCATTTTGTTGAGTTTGTTAGGCTTTTGATAAGAGTTTCTCATTTGTTTACGACGCATGGAGACGCTTATACAGCACGTTTCTTTTTTAAGAATAAGGGATAATGCTAACATACCTGTACGCCCTGATTACTGGAAGTCCTCCTAGCGTCTCTGAGAAATGTGCTAAGAAAGGTGACCTTGTGATACTCTCAAGTCTTTGAAGTTCTCTGTAAGTGAGAGCATTGAACAGTCAATCCTAGTATTTTTATTAGTAAAAGAGAATATACTTAACTCTTGATAATGCATCAATATTTATGGATTTTTTTCTCCTTTACACACACACATATATATACATATATATATATATATATATATATATATATATATATATATATATATATATATGTCTCTTAAAAAGTTTTTGAAACATGTTATGTTTATTGATGTGACAATTATGTTGTATGATTGAAAGATATTTGACATTTTCATGTCAATTAATTTGTATATCTAATGAGCTTTAACAGTTTGGCATATATAGATTGAAGGACTTGACCATTGAAAGGCAACTGCACTTGCTATATAAAGTGGTGACACAGAGGCAGCAGTCAAAGAAATTTAGGACTTTTCTTTCAACTAGTTACATAGTTATACTTAATGACCTTTGGAAATAATCTGTGGTGAATATTGTTCATGATGTTGATCATAACACTTTCATTGAAGTTGCAAACATGTGGCAAAAGTTTAAATTCACGGACAACTGCAATTTATACTGACGCACGTGAGAATTTTCAGGTCATATTTGGTTTAAGAGTGGGGATTTGGCCGAGCGCTTTTGACTGTAGCGTCTTCGCTAGGTGATAGGGTGCCGTATGTAGTATATATATATATATATATATATATATATATATATATATATATATATATATATATATATATATATATATATATATTATGTAAGTGTAAGCCTGACCAACGAAACAAAGAATGCATTGTGCACATCATACGATGTCATTGTTCAAAAATTACAATATAGTAATCATGACTAGAATACACCAAAAAGTTGCATTTCATATAGTTTTCATCCTACCAGTAAATATTGGACATTAAGAACCTTGGACTCTATATGGCTTGTGAGCTCTAATGATACATAACCTCGCTGCAGGATCTACCTTTAATTATAGAACAATAATGACATAGCCTAGAAAACAAGGAATTTCACTCACCTTGAAGTTTCCACAAAGTACTTCTGCACAATGTAATATATGACTATCAGCGGTACCACAGCTATCATGAACACGGGCGTTACTATGGCATTTACAACAAGGGCTGACAGGCACAGAAAACCTGTGTATAATAAACTCATCCAGGTTGTCCACAATTTCTGAAATGCACATTTTGAAAGCAAACTTGTCGGTTTAAAAGAGCTTAGATATTGTTCATCTTAGTTTCAACATTGTGTTGTTTGAGCGATCTAAGTGCAAATATGGTACACTTTGATGGCTATAAAACTCTAAGTGAAATCGTGATTAGATTTCTTTGTTGTGTAACGTTTGCCATCAGCCATCCTTGCCTGAATGGCAAAGCTCAGATACATGAAGCTAAAGACTAGAACTATCCTTGTCCGCTTTCAATGCGATCGGAGAAAGTCAATTTCACTCGAGAGTATTGTTTGAGAGCTCTTACCTGATCGATCAGTTGGGTGTCATTGGAAAACCGATTAAGAATTCGACCGATTGGTGTTGTGTCGAAAAACCGAAGTGGGGCATGGATGATATTACGAAGGAGCGCCAAGTGTAACCGTTTTGCCGCACTTATACCACTTAAAATTAGAGTAGTAAAAACCGCTACAGTTAAAGCAAAGAATACTAAAGACAGAATGGTGTAGCCTCGTCGATAGAAACTGGACTCTTCGTCAAATTCGTCCTGCAAAAAGAGAGATCGACATCACTAATTATTGTAAAATGCATGTACTTTTGTGTTCAGTAAAGGAGACCTACAGAGAAATGGGTGAGTCGGGTACCCAAGCATGCCCTAAATATTAACCCTTTCACCACTATGGTCTGCCCCAAATCCATTGTTATCAATGGTGATTGTGGACTTGTTTACAGAGAATTGGGGATGTAAATTTTGCTGTTTTTTTATTCAAAAGCAGCACTCTAATGAGTTTTGAATTTTTGTTACTAATACATTCCTGAAATTGACAATTGAACAAATGAAATGTTTGCGACACAATATATATACAATCAGCAAAGGTTTGCACCGCTGTTGTTCAGATCCACTTAGCCGTTTGAAGTTTTCCGTAATGTACATAAAACACTATTGAAACTAATTTGGGATCATTGGATTTTCATATTTTTCAAATTTCTCAAAAATGAATGGTGTTATAAAGCTGAATGTTGCGATATTAAAAATTATTCATAAAAACAAGTGTGTAACTTTAAAAGTAAAGTAGGTGAGCTATATTTACAGAATAAAACGATCTCACTTCACCATCCAATTATCCCAAATTAGTTCCAATTACGTTATAATCACTCATACTATTATCGAGACGGTTTCCTAAAGAGGTATTCTGTTCACCTGAGTTTTGTTTGCCGTGTCAACTCCTAGTTCAGACCAGGCAGACAGCCAGAAGTTAGACAAAATGAGTGCCGCTGCCTGAGCTGTCGACAGGAGAAGAATCAGTATAACCCGATAGTATTTGATCGCTTTGGCGTATGCCAGGTAGACTCTCCATGATACTGAACCTCGTTCTCGTTCTTCTTCCTCTATTAAAGCTCCATCGGAACCTGCCAGAGAATTCATGCAAACAAGCTACTACTTTATAAGAACTAAACACTAAAAACTGGAGATGCTAGGATACTGAAAATTCTAATATAGCAAGCTATCGCATACTTTGTTGTAAATTCGCTTTCATTCCTAGTCAATGACACACATCGTGAGGAAAGAATCAGCGAGCAAACTGTATGACTTTCTGATTATGTGGTCTGGTTGGGATTCCAGGATCATTTAGATGTCGGCTTCTGAAGATTTTACTCTTGGTACTAAGGTTTTACAACTAATAGTAGCGAATATTGAAGAAGATGGCCTTCGTGACATAAAATGGCGCCAATGTTGCAGTTATACAACTTATAAAAATTTTTCTTTATCATGCAAGCTGTAGCCTCCAAAAACTCATCATACCTAGATCAATGTTTAAACATACCACATATTTTTCATCATTATCTGTTATCAGTTTTTTTGCCTCATGAGGGGAACAAAACATTGGTCACAGACGCACACATAAACACATACTGACACAAAAACATGGTAAGGACCTGTGGCTATGCCCATATGTGCGCCAAAATCTAAATCCAAATTAAAGACTGCCTTCTTTGGCCAAAAGCAACGAAAATAACATTAAAAACGCCCAATACCCTATGTTCAGTGGTTTTCAAGTTTATGTGGTTTATGGACTCATTTCGAGCTACAGCTACAGAAAAACCTGATACCTACAGCACCACCGACATCATCAGTTGTGCTAAAAAACTTACCGAAAGCGCGAAATATTGGAGACCTACCATATAAATTTGTTTTGCACTTCGTAATTTTGAGCTCGTCATGATTGTCCCTTACCTTTTGTTTCTCGAGTTTCTATTTTTGATATCTGTTGGTAGAGGTCAACCCTCTCCTTTTCTGTGTCACTAACGAAGTGATCATCTGTGTCGCTTTCCATTTCAGACTCTGTAAGGACTCGTATGGTCTCTTGCCAAGTGGCGAACAGAACCGGGTCGCGTGCCCTGATTTCATTCAAGTCTCCCTCCTGAGAAAGTCGCCCGCCTTCCATGAGGATCACCTGAAGGAAAATTTCTACTGTTGTTTCTTTGTATACTGATTCTAAAATATATCTTGTCAGTTTGGGAATTCATTAGTTGTGTAGACGACACAGGAGAAAATTAATTGGTAGATTGTAGGTGAACATAAATTACCCAGGACAACTTTATCACTTTAAATAAGTGAACCTGCAACTATCAATATCTGCGAATTAGTTTGCCCCAAGATTAGGAGAACGTTCTTTTCATGACCATTTAAGTAAGAATTCAGGGTCGATGTAAACATTTACGTACTGGCTACTGCACAGCTGCTGTATGATTGATATCGCCGTCAACAGACAAGGTATTTGACTGAAAAATTCTGATTCCTAATTTTAAAACAAAATTTACCGAATGACAAAGTTAATTCACTTCCCCTAATATTTATTGGGTAACTGAAAGCTGATTACTGAAATTAACACGGACAAGGTTAAGTCATATTGCAGTCTCACTCAGTTCAAAGTAGGTCATATTGAGTACTGCCTACCCCTAGTTCGCCCCTTAATCTTCCACCTCGTCATTTAACTTTCAGTCAGTTAATTAGTGATGATGAATGCACAATTATTATACTGGATTGTTATTTATTTCGGATATTATAATTTAATTGGAAAAACAACACAACTTACGAACATTGGCAATTCAAATAAAAAATAATAATTACCTTATTTGCGTAATTCAAGTTTTGCAACTGATGTGTGACAAGAATTACTGTTCTACCCTCTCTGACAAGCATGTCCATAATCCCTTTTTCTAAGACATGTGAACCAACATGAACGTCCAAGGCTGCTAGAGGGTCATCCTGAAATTAATCGTTTGTGAATCGGCATTAAATCCTAATGATGCAAACAAACGCCTGGTGAAGAAAGACAAACTTTTTCTTTATTTATTTATTTATTTATTTATTTATTTATTTATTTATTCGGAAATCCTACGGGATCAAGTCCCATTTACAGGTTCCTCAAAAGCTCAAAAGAAAACGGTTAAAAAACACTGAACAAGACAGCACCAAACAGAAAGTATTTACAAAACTAAAATGAAGTGTAGGACACACACACAGACAAAAAACAAAGCAAACAACTCAACAAGAACAGCCATTAAAAAATAACTTGTCTAATGTCAGACTTAAATGAGTCATAAAAAATATCAATATTATGATTATTACGAAACAATTCATTAAAATTACTCATACATCTGTTAAGAGGAGAAAATTTAAAAACATTGATTCGGCTACGAGGTGGTCTGAATGTGGGACAGGTGCGCAAAAGTTTGCCAGGTGCATTAAAGCATAGCTTTGATAAAACATCTGGTAAATTATAAACTCCAGTTGCACACTTGTGTAAAAACATCATATCAAGATAACAGCGACGTTTCTCCAAAGTTGGTAAGTTGAACAAGGTACAGAGAGCTTCATACTGGTCAGCATGATATGAAATATGTGTTTTGAAACACAAATATTTTATGAATTTACGTTGAACATTTTCAAGTAATTCCATATCTGATTTTTGCCAAGGGTTCCAGACAACAGAACCATACTCGAGACAGCTCCTTACAAGAGAAGTATAAAGAGATTTAAAAGTTTGAACCTGAGTAAAATTTTGAGAGTTTCGTTTTATAAAACCCAGCATTCTAAAAGATTTATTTACAGTAAAAGAAATATGATCTGAAAAACTTAAGTTTGAGGTTAAAATAACTCCCAAATCTTTAACTTTTTGCTGCCTATTAAGAATGATATTTAAAATACAATAGTCAAAATGAATTAAAGCCCTCTTGTTGGTAAAAGAGATCACAGAACACTTTTTGACATTTAAATCGAGTTTCCAAGATCGACACCAGAAGGCTACTCTATCAACATCTTCTTGAAGTTTTAAACAATCTGAATTGACCGACATAGATTTTCTCTTAGATGACAGAGTCCTTGTTCAAAGTTTTCAAGAATTTTTCAGCCATTTCTGAGCTACTACACGATAGATATTCAAAGTAAAAATAACATTGCTTTCCAGACGTTATATTGGTTAATTTCGATCAGATTTGACAGGTCCTAGTTTCACTATGCCACTGTACAAAATTAAAGCGAAAACACCTTAAGAGCACTGCTAATTTTTGATGTTGATGGAAAATGGAGTTCAACAAAACAGCGATATCAGAATAATGAAGCTGCATATTTATTCATATCCCTGAACTCGTATTAGAACTTTCTCCACTGACTGTGAGGATTGTTTGCCAATGCATTCGCAAACGGATGCTAAACTTGCTGCCCTCAATCCCTGGATTTGGAATAAGTGCTTGTGTTGGTGACATTGTCTTTTTACATGATAGTTCTTTGTTCTCCTTTGCAAGATATGTCTTCGTAAATTTTTTCAGAGGTAAAACTGATAAAAACCCTGACACATGGATATGCCAATGTTAACGTATGGTGTTGTTGTACTTGTCTGAATACAGTATTGAACTCCAAACATACATGCGCCCCTGACAAAAGAATGGTAAACATTGGCATCTGTAATAAGAGAATTGACAAACTTCGCTAAATTAGATAAAAAGGGATCCTAGCTAAAACGACATGTTTTACAATACACATACGTAAGTACGTACGTATATATGTACACAGACAGACAGACATACATTGATAGAAACATGCCTATACATACATACATACGTACAGACATAGATAGATGATAGATAGATAGATAGATAGATTCATTTTTTGGCATGTACTTACTAGCATCACAACATCCGTTTTGCTGTAGATAGCTCTAGCTACACTGACTCGGTGTTTCTGTCCTCCACTGAGGTTGATACCTCTCTCGCCAATCTCAGTCATATCACCAGCCGGAAGAATGTCGATATCTGGTTGTAGAGCACAAGCTTCAATCACTGCATTGTATCTGGACAAAATGATACGATGGTGTAACAAAAGACAAATAAGGCTGCGTTCACAAAAGAGTGAAGGGGGCTGGAGGAATTCAGGGGGATCTGCAAATTTTTGGGGTATTACAGGGACGTAAAATTTTTGCACTACCCAGGGGGTACTAATATTTTTTTTGGTTCCCTTTTTAATTTTTACATTTTCCGATTCCATGGTTTGGCAGGTAATTCAATGAAGAATGAATAACATCTTTTATATCACCCGAGTGTTTGAATGTTAGTAATAATTAAGCTTAAACAGTATGTAGAACCATTTTGTCATATTTCATGATTTTTGTCACAAAAAATCTAAACATTTATTATTTTTCTTAAAACCCCCAAAATGAGCCTAGTAACGTGGCAGAAGCTGCACCTGTTGATAATTTGCTCAATATTTCTATGGAATATATCAAATACAGTTTCTTGCTGTCTCCCTACAGTATGCTGAAACACACAATATTCAGTTTGTCGACAAAGCCTGTATATGTAAATATGTATTGGATGATAACTCAATAAGAGTCCAGACTGAAAGTCATTTGTCAATGATACAAATGCATGGCCAGGTACACATACCCTGGCTGTGTTGGCAAGCTGAATGTTTGACAGTTCAACATGCCGTAACTGACTAGAACAAGGACACAGTTGTATAAATGAACGAAAATATTGTCAAAATATGAAAGTTAATACAGTTACTGCCTTGCTACTGTAGTTTTACTGTCACTGCATAGTGGTAGTGACAGAGATAGCTCTGACTCTCATGTATTTGAAAAAGAACTTGGTGCGAATGACGCTCATGACTGAAATTTACTTGTACACAAGATCTGTCCAGAGAGCAACACATGATATGGAAGACAAGGAGACTTGAAAGATCAAGGACTTTTTAAGTCTGGCATATGAGAATTATCAAATATTAAAGAAAAATGATTGTCCCTGTGCTTGATTTCTAAATTTTTACATTGTCATCGCAAATAACACAAAATAAAGCTTTTAACAGTAACTCTTTTCATTATTACATCCATAATTTCCGATATTAGGCCTAATGTTTATATATAGAATATTTTAACTTCCAGTATTGTAGTTTTTGAGTAGCATCTGAATCTAATATATCTTGTATTTTTGAAAAAAATATTTTTTGTAGGTCACTGTGCTCAGTTTTTCACAATTTGGTAAAATGTAGCCCGGAATTCACAAATGGCATAGTGTCTCATGATCATCATTTTGTGTGCTCTTCGGCAGGAGCAATTGACCTGGCAAAGGTTGGATGAACTCAAGTCGGCTTAGGCTGATAAATCCACAACGTCGACCGATGCGTTTAAAAATGAATAAATTTAAAAATTTGCCTGAAACCACAAGTAACAAAATCGTTGTAGTGAGAGCGTATTACAAGCTGTATTACCTTTTGAGGTCAAACTCTTGTCCAAAAAGAATGTTGTCTCTCAGTGTTGCATTTTGCAGCCAGGCTTTTTGGGGTACGTACGACACGCGGCTTTTCTCCCTGTGAACCAAAACAAATTTGGGAGAGAGTTTTGAAACATATTGAGAAAATTAAAAAGATATTGACCGACATCAACAGTAAGCAGAAAGGGATAACGATTTAATAAGTATTCTGTGACACCTTCCTTCCTTTCCAAGCCAACCAGTAATTTTCAAATCTACTTCAGACTCAATGGATTTAAGGTAGAGGGAATATTCTTTTCGCATATCACTGAAAATTCAGACATTAGATAAGCAGTTGTTCAGTGAGTTACACAACCCAGTTATCATGGATGTAACATGAAAGCTTGTTTCTACCTGGTAAACTGTACAGAGCCATGGATTGTACTCATTTCCCCTAAAATGGCAGACAAGAGAGATGATTTGCCACTGCCGACTAGACCAATTATCATGACGAGTGATCCTTTGACAAAAAAAAAAAACAATAAATAAACAAACGAATAAATAAATAAAATAGTAAATAAATGTAAACCGACATGGTATAATGTGATGATCAAGTTAGTGTGAATAAATGAGATACAAATGATAGTTGGCATTTTATATCCATACGATCACGACATATTATATTCGGTTCCAGTCAATCTTTTTGTGTTTTGCAAGTACTGAAAGATTGGAAATCAATCGCAAACTACTTTAACATCGAGATTTTTGAATGGGCATGACCATTTCAATTTCTGTATTTGGCACTGTTCTCGGTTACCTACATGGATGTACGTATTTACTTACCTACATGGATCTCGCAATTGATATCACGTAATGTCGGGACGGTGCCATCGTGATCCCAGGAGAAGATACCGTCTGTTATCTAAGAATTTAAAGTACTAGCATCAATAACTTAGTCGTAGTTGATCTACTTGGGCTTGGTACTGTAATTGTTTTGCCGGTTAACGAGTTCATCTGTACGGTGTATTTGCCTTGCGTACGCATAGCTTTTTGTGAGTAGCTTATGTGCTATATATATATAATCTGTTAAGTCTCGAAATAAAGACCTCCCTGCCAAGTGACTGATCTTTGTTCAGCGTAGGATTGAGCTGATGTAGCAACTAAATCATCGTGAATTGTAGATGAGTCTGTTGACCAGTTTTGTCTTTTGTACTGCTAACTTACGAATTCTGACGAGATGTCATCTTTAACTGATAAAACATCGACACAACACATGAAATTTATGGTGGTGTGTGTGTAGTTCTCTGGTGTTCGTCATAGATGCGCATGCATAGAGAGAGGGAGTCAAAACAGATCGACTACAGACCTGGGTACTATTTCATCAACTTCACCTTGACAATACTATGGGGTATGTAAGGATAGGAATCCCTACGGTTTGGGAAGAAAACAATTATATTGTCTCTTACATTCCAAATTCATTGCAATTTATGTCATTCGACATTTTTAGGGAGCCTTCAGTAATTACAGGGGGTGGGCTGGGGGAATTTCGCGCACACCTGTACCGTAATACGTGGCCCTCCCCTATCCTCCTGTCTAAAATGTGACCCCCCCCCTTGTCCGACATTCTAAAACTTGACACTCCCACCAACCACTGTGGTATTCTCCCCAGGAATAACTGAAAGATTATCAGCTATTTACATAATAATTGGTTCAATTGTTATGTTAGTGAGGGACAAATTACAGAGGGGGGGGGGCCTGGTGTTTTTGCAGGACAGTCACAATTTATCACGCAAGAATATTTGAAGAGATATGGTATTTCATACATTTGAGGGAGGGTCACCATATTTTTTGCAACTATAAGAAGGCAAGATGTGGCTAGCGGCTGAGATAGTGCTTCATCAAAAAATATCAAACATAATACATTGAGTCTATCAGGCAAATTATTGACAATTTTCCCCCACAAAACAAGCTATATCTGTATATTTTATATGTTTGATAATGTATTTAAATGTACTTTGCTTGAATTGGGAAGTAACATGTGCATTTGTGAACAAGAAATAGATTTTGGAACTTCATCTAAAATGTCGGTTCACTATGCATGATAGTCTATGACGAAACTATGAATAATTTTTTTCCCAATATAAAAATAGTGCAACGGTGTACACTTGATTATTGACATTAATGTTCTTGATTAGACTAGAGTGGTTACAAGTTCATGGTTGAGCAACAAATTTGATTTTGGAATTTCACCGAAATGTTGATTCACTATGCATGGCAGTCTAGATGAAACTATGAATAATTTTTTTTTCAATACAAAACTATGTAAATCTGTGCATTTATGTATGCTTGATTATTGATATTAATATCCTTTGATTAGACTAGAGTGGTTATAAGTCCGTGGTTGTGCAAGAAATTTTATTTTGGAATTTCACTGAACAGTTGATTCACTGTACATGGTAGTCTATGAAAGAACTATGCACATTTTTTTCCAATATGAAACTAACAATATCTTTGCATTTATGTACACTTGATAATTGATATACACTTTTCCACCTATTGCATATGTTTTTGTCTCTTGTCTTTGTCTCTTGTCTTGTCTTTCATCAGATTTAACTGTTCAAGGTGTTTAACATAGGATACCACTACATCTTCTTTGCCTGTGAAACTTGTGGATAATATGAAAGTATATTAAAAGAATCTGCATATTTCGTTGGTGATTTTCCTATTTAGGGAATATCACACGGACAATCAAGGTTTGGCAATAAAACTGGCTTCTGTCAAAGGTGACCCCCCAAGATACGTTTATAAAAAGTGACCCTTCCCTTGAACATTTTTCAAAAAAGTGACCGTCCCCCATTCCCCGGCCCACCTCCTGTAATTACTGAAGGCTCCCTTATGAACATGCGCAATTTACAACTGACGACTTGAAAAATGCACATATACATGGCATACACTGAGAATTGCTAACATTTGACCTACATACATTACATATGTGCTTTAAATTTTTTTTCATAAATATAGCTTTTAACATCTTCGTGTACAGAAATACAAAGCTGATGCGCCACAAAATATCAAATACGCAGTTAGCAAAATATCAAACGCAAAACATTGGGCCAACGCCCCTGAAGCTACTATAGATGGTACAGAGGACATACATTGCATAAAAGCCGAAGAAGTGAGAGCAGAGGTCCTTTAGTAATCATGTATTCTTATAGCAGGAGAACTGTATCAGTATGGCTCATACTTACAGAGCCCCCTATAAACACAGACATTCATCACTAGGAAGCATTGAAAATCTATGCCTATAAAATAGCAAAATTGCCCGAAAAATACAAAATTGCAGATTTCATTATTATTTAGATGCATTATAAATAAGATAACCCCTACAAACCTATGTACAAAATATCTAAGCTATGAGATGAACAGTTTTTGAGAGACAAATGTTTTGATCAAAAATGGCAAAAATTGCCCCAAAATTACAAAATTGCAGATTTCATCATAATTTTGATATATCAGTTCATCACTATAAACCTGTATACCAAATCTCGAAGCTGTCAGACAAGCGGTTTTGATTAAATAACTTTTTGACTAAAAATGACAACAAATTCCTTAAAAATACAAATTTGCACATTTATCACAATGTGAACAAATCTAAGCAAGGTCATGTCTAGGGACCTGTATACCAAATATCAAAGCTGCCAGACAAGCAGTATTGATGAAATAACTCTTTGACCAAAAATGACAAACTATTCCTTAAAAATACAAATTTGCATATTTCATCACAATGTGAACAAATCTAAGTTAGGTCATCCCTAGGGACCTGCATATCAAATATCAAAGCTGTCAGACAAGCGGTTATGAAGAAGATTTTTTACCAAAGACGTCTTTTTTGAGCTAATTTGCATATTTTCAACAATTTCAAAAAACAAAAAATTAGTTTCTCATAATAATATTTTCCCATCTACAAAACAAATATCAAATCTGTAAATACTGTGGTTCTCAAGATATTTGATTGGACGGACATCCTCACAAAATGACGGACATCCTCACAAACTGACGGACATACATACATACATACAGACAGACAGACAGACAGACAGACAGACAGACAGATAGACATACATACAGACTGACGCCGGACGGATACCCATCCCGATAGCTTTATAGACTGCAGTATATAGACTGCAGTATATACTATAGTATACTATAGTAGCTAAAAATCTTTCTACGATGAAAGCTAAAACTCCACGGAAAACATGAGGACGAACTTATCGATTGCAGGACTTTTTAGTTAATGTTGGATAAAATAAGTATTTCCTACCTTTAAGGCAATGTGTTCAGGAACACGGTTATCCAAACTGTCATTTAACGAGGTATCCGATGTAAATGTACCATAGTTCTCGCCAGCATTATCAGAAGTGGTGTAGTTTTGATTTGGCCTTGAACTAGAGGTAGATGTTGTAGCAAAACAGGTATACTCGTCATACAATCCACCGTTCGGACATCGCGATCTTGACAGATGATATATCTAGAGCAAAAAAACCACGAAAACTATTCTGATAATACATATTTTTCCGACTATTATTCCAGATTACTTTGTGCCCAGCTGGAAGCTCAGCAACAGATTTGAGTTCAATACGAATTAATCATTCGCAGTATTTGATGTATTCGCCCCATTTACATATAAAGTACCGTCAAGTACAGTGTGCTCACATTTGGTTTGAATTGGTCCATTTAAGAAATATTTAAACCAGAAAAACAAGAATGACAAAAGCAAATATGGTCTGCAACTTAGATACTGGAGGTCATTTTTGGAACATACATATCAACTTCTATAGCAATAGGACAAGCAGATCCTACATACATAAGCAAATGTCAAAAAAAAAATTAGCCAGAGAAGGCTTGACAAAAAGAAAAGGTTGGAAGAGTGGGGAAAAAATAAAAAGTAGGGGAAAAATGTACAAGGGATCTGGTAAAAAAAGTAATGCTACCTCATCAATCTTCTAGACCCTACCCCCTCTTGAATATCAAATGTTCCACCACTTGGTTGACCACGTTTACATAAGACCAGATGGCAGAAATTTATTTACAACCTTTTGGATTTTTTAATTAATGCTATGAGTGCTATCATTCGAATGTAAACAGCACTTAAATTAGTTACAGATAGTGAAATGCCTTCCACTGTGGGGGTGACTAAAACATCTAGAATTATCCTAGATCCAAATTTCTCATCAGTTCTTGTGTGTCTTACATGGAAAAGTTGAAAAAATTAGTTCGCAATGAAAAAAATTACCTCAGTTCTGTTTTCTGGATCAAATTTTACTACAAATTGATACCAACTCAGGAAACATACAAAATTCAAGATATCTTCACGATATTCATTAAACTGATTTTGATCAACCTTAAGAAACTGTATACAAAATATCAAAGCTATCAGATCAGTAGTTTTTGGATAAAAAAAATTTTGACCAAAATTTCGGAAAATTGCCCCAAAATTACAAATATGAAAATTTCGATTCAATTGACATAAACTCGATAGAGGTTATCCTGAGGAACATGTATACCAACTTTCAAAGCAATAAGATAGGCGGTTTCAGAAAAAATATTTTTTGACTAAAAACTGAAAAAATACCCAAAAAATAGAAACATGCAAATTTCATCCCAATTTTTGAACACCTAATTTAGAATACCTAAAACAACCTGCACGCCAAGTCTTCTGCCCAGTAAAAGTGATGTATTCATTGCTTGGCTTCGATAAAGTTTGTGTGAGATGTATGAAAGTGTGTGTACTAGCGTGTGTGCTTCACGAACTCTGCGGCGATCGAGTGGCGAGGGCGCAGTCAGTATTGCAACATCCTTAGCTCTGTTATTGAACCAATCTTTTTGAGATTGGGGATTTAGCCGGGCGGTTCTGTTTGCGGCCTCTGCTGCTAGGTGATTGGGTACTGTGCGATGTGGGTTTGAGCCCGATTGAAAACCACCGTATTCTCTAACCTGGGTTGATAGTTCTGCTGGTGGACAGAATTGTCCCTGAGGCTGTCTTCCGCCCAGTAGAAGCGATGTATTCATTGCTTCGCTTCGATAAAGTTTGTGTGAGATGAATGACAGTGTGTGTACTAGCGTGTGTGCTTCACAAACTCTACGGCGATCGAGTGGCGAGGGCGCAGTCAGAATTGCAACATCCTTACCTCGGTTATTGAACAAATCTTTTTGAGACTGGGGATATAGCCGGGCGGTTTTGTTTGCGGCCTCAGCTGCTAGTAGATTGGGTAACGTGAGTTGTGGGTTCGAGCCCGTTTGAAAACCATAATTTTCAACCCTATCTGACCAACGATTACAGAGTTTTAGCAATTTGCAGGATTATTCCTTTTTCCCCTTATTTGCATATTTTGACACTGACAAGTTCATTTGAACCAATTCACATCTCTACCCCAAGATGCACCTGTACACCAAATACTATGACAGTTGTAGCTGTGGAAACGCAGCTA